>CM054935.1:28137323-28199823 GCA_029168755.2 Tillandsia fasciculata
ATTATGAAGCTTTATTTAATAGTTGTTAGAAAAAGGATTATTTCCTAGAAAATCTGACTACTAAGGTTAGATGGAAATGTTGTTGCTCTCCGGTGACAAACCTAATTGCTTACTAATCCCATTTGAACCTATAAAAGAGATTAACTTATCATTGCCGATGTATATTTAACCTATAGAGACATGATTAAGTTGGATCCTCCGATTTAAGGGTTTCACTATGTATAAAATAAATGGATTCTTTCTAGATTCCAATTCAGGGATTGTAACTCTATCCTAAGAACCATTTGCATCAGATGTTTTAATCCAGATTGTAAATCATACAAGTCCTCAAAAGAAAATGTTTCTTACAATTGTAAACTTAGCCACCAATTCTTTTGAAATGAGACTCATATGTATGCCACAATTTCAAAGTACGGCAAATAAGAACCAACATAAAGAAGCATACCCGCTTAATGCTACCTTAATGCTCTTAAGATGTGTCCAGGCAGCAGAAGGCACCTCCCAAACCATGCTGAAGTCATCATCCGGCCTGACTGATCGTGACCTACCAGCCAAGTCTCTAACATGACCATAACTAGGCAGCACCTCATACATATCCCCTAGATAATTCTGGATGATTCTTGCTTTTGTGGCTGACTCCACCACAACAACCGATTTACTGGATGGAGGGTAAAGAGGGTAAAGGGAATTCTGCTGCTTCCTTCCACTCGCTGCACATTCAACAGAAGAATTCTGACTGCTAATTTTAACTTCATGAGATGGAACAGCCACACTGGCTTTCTGTGCTCTTGAAGATCTTTTCGAACTTTTAGGCTTCTTTTTTGTTCCAGTAGCACTTTTAGATGGTATTTCCTCCTGTTTTGAAACGGGCTTCCAATTCTTCTTTTCTGGAGTTTTAGCAGCTCGAGTTTTGCTGTTCTTGGTCAGTTCTTTTTGTTCTTTAAGGCCTGCAGCAACTTGGTCTCCACTCTCTGCAGCAATTGTACTTCTGGTAACTGTCTTATTAGTGCGTGCAACATCCTTTGCGGAGTTGCCAGTGAATGCAGCATTTGCCTCTCCATTAATACCGGCACAAGTGGCAAGTGAATTTTCTTGTCTCTTTGATCCATGAAGCAGGTGAGATGCACCAGGACCATCTTCCTTTTTACTACCTTTCACAACTAAGTTATCTTGGAAACTCTTTGATTTGGCCACAAGTTGGAACTTCTTTTTACTCTTGGTTGAAAACAATCTTCTGTTCCCGTGTTCACGAGCCATCAAATTAAATAGAGGAGTACTTTCAGATCCAGAAATGCCAGTATCGCAACTATTGAAATGTCTAATAGAATAAGAGGGCATCTGTTTAAACTGCGGGGAAAGTCTAATAGAAATCCCAGCATCCATCTTTCTCAATGAATTAGTCCTGAGTATTAGTTGTACAGGCTTTACATTGAGACCATTAGAGCCTAATGGTGAATACGGCATGCAGCTGCATGGAAAATTCTGCAACACCCTGTATTGAAACTGCAACAAGAAGCCCAAGGTTGAAACATTTGAGCACTGACGTATTTGGAACCTTTATATAGTTGTGAATGAGACTACAAGAATGCCCAAAAGAACCAATCATTACTGACGAGCTATAGTGAGGCAATATGACAAACAAGAAATAGGCAGAATTACAAACTTCAAATTTCTTGAAGCCAGCTATGAGCAAACACTTTCTACAGCTTTATATGCATTAAATATGTTGTCAATGACAATAGGGTAATCTCCTAAGAAAATCCTACATAGGTTTAAATCTTTGAAAACCTTACAGAGGCTGATACTAAAGGCTCAAACCTTGAGAAAACATTGGATTCTCATTCGCTAGTCACCGTCGTTCACAAGAACCACAAATAAGAAGGGCATTTATCAATACAACGCATTCAAGAAACGGGAAATGATAAAAAATGAAAAGCGTAGATACCATGGCTGGAGAAGAGAAACTCCTTTGTAACCAGCTGGGAAGGAAGAGTCTACGAAGCTGGAGCATCATGCGAGCCCTCTGAGGATCGGCTAAAGATAAGAGAGGGCCCCCGAAGCTGTTACGAAGAAGAAAAATGAGCGTAAAACCATTAGCAAGCGATTCAAGAAACGGCGGAGCCAGCTTATAGCTGCAGCGATGGCGATGACAATGACGATGACGATGACGATGGCGATGGCGATGGTCCTACCTGAGGATTTCTAGGATTAGGGTTAGGGTTTTGAGGCGGCATCAGAGACGGAGCATCACTCCGACGGAGGAGGAAGAAGAAGAAGCGGGGCAATGTTCCGAACAGAGAGAGCTCCTTCTTTCTCTCCCTCTCTCACTCTTTCAGAGGCGCGCGGCTTCGAAAACGCGCACAAATGGAAAGGGTTTTACTTCGGCGAGGTTTTTAACATTTTATATATGCGGTGCGGGGCGGGGCGGGGCGGGGCCGAATGGACCGGACTAGGGTTCCGGTCTAGGTTGAGCCGGTTTGACCGGACCGGGTGTTGTTTTTGAGCCGGTTGAGCAGGGGTGGCCCGACCCGAACCTACTTCCTTGGCGCAACATAGAGTTCGGTGCGTGCAGGCGCGCGCAATTTAAAATGTTGGGCGAAAATGATGAGAATAAATAAAAATTGCAATTTTAAATTGTCTTGATAGTATTCCTTAACGATTGTAATATTTTATATATAAATTATTTTAAAATTATAAATTATATCAAATAATTTATTTACTGATTTGAATAATGGATTCAGTAAATATTAGTATTCAGAAATTATTTTTAGTTGAAATTTAGGCCATTAGGCCAGCTTGTACCCGACCAGAATGTGCAGTGGTTAAAATTATAAAGCACTACAATGAATCTTAAAATTAGGCAGATTCTTTTGCAGCGTTTGGTTCAAATATAAGTTATAACTGTTTATTTCAATAATAAATATAAATTCATAAATAAGCAGAAATAAGTTTAATTTTTTATTTGAATGAAAGTTGAGTTAATTTTTGAAATAAGAAAAATAATATTTCGATAGTTAGATTGGAATAGTACAAATAAAAATAATTATGATTTAAAAATAAGAATATTTTATATAATTAATTAATATAAGAATAATAATTAAATAATAATTTAATTTATCTAATTAAATTTTAAATATTAATTGATAAAATAATTAACAATAATAAGTATTGTTAATACAAAAATTAATTAATTATAAATAATTTAATTAATAGTTAAATAAATAGTTAATAAAATAATTAGATTAGTCAAAAAAAATAAATTAATTAAAAAATTAACATAATAATTAAAATTATATTTCATTTAATTAAATTTATTCTTAAGTGAAAACAAATTTGTTTCAGAAAAAAAAAAATTGGAACAGTCATTTTAACCTTATACCAGCTTATTTTGAAAAAATAAAAATTATTATTATTCTCATCCAAATCAAACGTGTTTGGAAACAAAACTAAAATAAAATCTTATTTGAGATATTGTTTTCGATTCAAATATTATCCAAAAATAAAACTAGAACTCCCTATCAAAAAAAAAAAAGAAAAAAAAAAAAAAAAACAAAACAAACAAGGCCTTAGAGTTGATTTTGCTAGTCCACCATAGACAATTATTGTCACTCCATTTTGTAGGGTGGAATTTAGACCACGTTTTAATAATTAGACACCGCCCAGGACCAACCAAAAGTAGTGCCTCCGTAGAGTTGGTGGCTTAGCTTTTGACAAATCCGATCCACATTTCCCCCCAAAGAGAAATTATCTCCCGCACGCTTAATATTTGATAATTAATTTTTTAGGAGATGTAATTTAACATATTTAAAGGTTTATGAAAAAAATTATTAATTTCGAAAAAGGGTGTTATAATTGACAATCGGTAGAGTAAAAGATAGAAGCTGATATTATCTAATCCATAACAAATAAATATTCTTAATTTTTGTATTTTGGCACAGATATTTTTAATATCTTTATGCTTTTATTACAGAATCTTAAGTACATGATGCAATAAGTGTATAAAATAATTTATCATGGATCAATTCGTGTGCCAGATTATAAGAAAAATATATAATCACAAAAAATATGCAGGAATTTTTTTTTTTTTCCGAGAAAATCTGCAGGGCTCATTTTAAAAACTACAGGTAACTTCCCAAACTTTGAATTAAATAGAGATTTAAGACGGGGGTAATAAAAACTAGTAACTATTATTTTATTTAGTTTAAAATATTTTATTCTTAATAATTTATTGTGCTTGCGGTTGCAAATGAATAAACAAAATAAAATGCCATCAAAATCGTCCCCACCACGAGATAAAAAATTTATGAATATAATGTGCAAACAACTTTATTTGGAAACTTCTTTTTGATGGACGTCCACCTCTTTTTTTTTTTTTTTTTTTTTTTATATTTTTTTTTCTCTTTCTCTCACTATTTATTTATTTTTTAACAAAAAAAAAAAAAAAATAGGGTGACATAGACATGCGGCACCAATTCCGGAGAGTTTTCATATTATTTATGTATTTTGAACATTATATCTATAAAATTTTACTAATTTAAAGAATTGGATCCTTCAAATAAAAAAAAAAAACAAAATAATTAATATTTATATATTTTAATATTATAAAATCTGTAGTTAAAATAATAATGATACCGTAAATTTTAATACTGAAATTTTTTTTATATTTTACTTTTTTTTAGAACACAATGCATCATTAATAATTTCTCCTTCAAGAAAAGTCTTTCTATTCTAGGCACCGATGAATGATCTCGCTGGCTCGCTATTGGCCGCAAAAAAAAATTATTCCATATATTAGTTGGACCTTAGAGTGCACGCCGGGCCTTTACAACTCAAATCTAACAAATTTTAAAAATTTATATTTTTGAAATAATTTACATATAAAAAAATTAAAATTTTCGAAATATATTGTTTATCCGATTCGAGTAATTGTGAAAATCAACTGATGTGAAAAAATAAAAGAAAGAAGTTTTCACTATACAAATTATAAATTTAATTTTTAAAATTTAATTTTAATATATATATATATATATATATATATATATATATAGCACTCTGGCATATACACCGGACCTATAATTTTTTTTTTTTTTTTTTTTTGGGGGGGATGGGCACCGTCATTATAGACCATGACTAGTTTACGCGAGGGAGAGTAGAGAGAGTAGAAAGTGAGAGCTCGTACGTGGTCGTGATGGCGGAGAGTGCCCGTGGGGACGAAGCCCCCCACATCCTCATCGTGCCCTACCCGGCGCAGGGGCACATGCTCCCCCTCCTCGACCTCGCCCACCTCCTCTCCCTCCGCGGCGCGGGCATCGCCATTACCGTCGCCGTCACCTCGGGGAACCTCCCCCTCCTCGCTCCTCTCCTCTCCAAGTCCCCTTCCATCAGCCCCCTCCCCCTCCCATTCTCCGACCCCTCCCTCCCCCTGGGCCTCGAGAACACCAAGGACCTCGCCCCCAGCTACTTCCGCGCCCTCATGATGGCGCTCTCCTCCCTCCACGGCCCACTCCTATCCTGGGCCCGGGCCCACCCCAGGCCAGTCTCCGCCATCGTCTCCGACCTCTTCGTGGGCTGGACCCAGCCCCTGGCCGCCGAGCTCGGCGTCCCCCGCCTCGTCTTCTCCCCCTCCGGCGTCCTCGCCACCGCCGCCTCCCACTCCCTCTTCGTCCGAATGCCTCGGAGGCCCCCCCGCCCCGACAACGACGACGACGACTACCCAGTCGCGTTCCCCTCCCTACCCAACTCCCCGGTCTACCCCTGGAGGAAGCTCTCCTGGCTGTTCAGGACGTACGTCGAGGGCGACCCAGTTTCGGAGTTCGTGCGGCGGAACTTCCTGTGGAACCTCGAGAGCTACGGCTTCGTCGTCAACTCGTTCGAGGGGCTCGAGCGCGCGTGCTTGGAGCGGCCTCTGGAGGACCTGGCCATGAAGCGCGTGTGGGCGGTGGGTCCCGTGGCGCCCCCGGCCCAGGGGGGCGAGCGCGGCGGGGCGCCGACGGTGTCTCCGGCGGAGGCGGGGGCGTGGCTCGACGGCTTCCCCGAGGGCTCGGTGGTGTACGTGTGCTTCGGGAGCCAGGCGGCGCTCGCCCCGCCCCAGGCGGCGGCGCTGGCGGCGGCGCTGGAGCGGAGCGGGGCGGCGTTCGTGTGGGCCGTGCGCGGGGCCACGGCCCCGCCGGAGGGGTTCGAGGAGAGGGCGAAAGGGAGGGGAAAGGTTGAGTAAAATATTATAATACAAATTTATTATTATTATTTTTTTATTTATTTAATGTGGTATTACTAATTCATTAATTTGTTTAACAGGTAATTAGGGGGTGGGCCCCACAAGTGGAAATACTGGGGCACACGGCCGTGGGGTGGTTCCTGACGCACTGCGGGTGGAACTCGGTGCTGGAGGCGGCGGCTGCAGGGGTGGCGATGCTGACGTGGCCGATGAGTGCCGACCAGCATGTCAACGCACGGCTGCTGGTTGAGGAGGCGCGGGTGGCAGTGCCCGCCTGCGACGGCGGGGGCGCCGTCCCTGACCCCGAGGAATTGGCCCGGATTGTCGCTGAGTCTGTCGGCGGGGAGAGAGGGAGAACGGTCAGGGACCGGGCCAAGGAGCTCGGGACGGCAGCCGCGGAGGCGGTGACGAAAGGCGGGAGCTCATACAGAGATTTGGAAGGGCTCATACACGAGCTGCGCAAGTTGAATAGCTGTACAAGTTGAAGGCGCCGAGTGAAGTTTGGATCGGGGATGAGAGAGAATGAGTTATAAAGGGATAAGTATAAAGTTTGGAATAAGTTAGGAATAATGTAAAATTGTGTTTGGTTGGAAATGAGTCTTAAACCAGATATAAGTAAAAAAAGTGTAAAAGTTTTTTTTTATAGTGATTGAAGAATAAGAGGAATAGAGAGTTGACTTTTGTATTTAAAGATTAAAATATTTTTTTCTTTTTAATATTTTTTTCAAAATTAAAATTTTAAAATTTATTCAAATTTTAATATTTATTAATTTTAATTTTTATAAAAATTTTAAGTGGGAGCAAAAAAAAAAAATTAATTTTAAAATTTTAAGTAGGAGTACAAATTTTAATTTTTAAATTTATATAAATTTTAAAAAAAATTATAAAAATATTGTGTAAATTTTAAAATTAATATTTTTTTAAAATAAAATAAAATTTTTAGATTTATTAAATTATAAAATTAAAAAAATTAAAATTTATAAAATTAAAAATTTAAAATTTAAATATTTTTCGAAACATCTTCTGTTCCTCTCAAGCCAGATATTCCACCAGGTTGCTGCAATGGTTGTTAGCAGACGTTTTTCTAGGGCTCCTTTTTTTTGGCCAGTCATTTTCCATAACATATCGAGGGATGAGGCGTTTTGGACCTCCAGTTTGTTTGGCATCAATGCCTTCAGAAGTGTTTTCGTGAAGGTGCAGGAAGCAAGGAGATGATCCGCCGTTTCATCTGAATCAAGACAGATAGCGCAGCTGGTAGGTCCAGTCCAGTTCCTTTTTTGAAGGATGTCTCTAGTCAGAATTCTTCTTCTCAATTGATCTAGCCTTATTTGCTAAAATACTAGTGAAGGAAAAGAGTTTTCATTTACCATAATCTTTAATTAATATGCCAGAAAAATAAAATTATATGTGAGTGAGTGTGTGTGTGTGGAGAAGAAGAGTACCTAAAATATTTTTTGTTGCATGATTTCTTAAACATTTTTTTTTTTTTTTTTTTATTTGAGATGTTACTATTACATGAGATAGAGTTTAGTTAAAATTAATGAGCTTATTAACTATCAGAATTTAATTGTTTGAGAAAGCACTGTGCATCTAGTCAGCTGAAGTTCTAATCAGAGGCATCAAATTTATCAAAAATTTTAGGGCCTCTCACAATAACCTGTAAGTTGGGTCATGTGCATTTGCCCACAGGGAAAGGACAATAATATTGGTTTGGTGTTTTCCAGTTATTTGGAACTATTTAAACACTTGAATCCATGGTTTGCTTTAATTTGACATATATTCTTTTCCTAATGAAAATGACTAATAACTACTATATGCTAAATTTGACCCATTCCTTAATTTGGAAATAACTGAGGTCTATTTTTTACACCTATATATTTGATCGTATACTATGTTCCCTTAATTTTGGAAGGCATGTATCTAATTTTCTTTTTTTTATTTTTTTTTTCTCCTCTCAAGATTTGCTAGGGTATCAAAAAAATTTATATGTTTTTTTTTTTTTTTTTTTTTTGTTTTTTTAATTAATATATTTAGACTGTTGACCTCCTTTTTTAAAAAAAAAAAAAAAACACTTTTTTTTCTTTCCCTCTTCATTCTTTTCAAAACTTTGAAAAATTCACTTTCATTTCCTTCCCATCATTTTCTCATTTTTAATTTTTTTAAACTCCAGATCAATAAAATATAGATAACGAAAAAGAAAAAAAAATAAAATATCACTCCCACCCTCTCTGTGTATATATATTTTGCTTTCTCTTTCATAACTATTACATTTGTCTATTGTTCTTTTGCGCTACCTCCTCCTCCGTCTTTATTTGCCCCACCGCGATGGTGCTTTTCCTCTCCGCTACCTACACTATCGCGCCCTTCTTCATGCTTTTTCAATCCGAATTAAGTTCAGAACAAGGACATAAATAAATCCAAAACTACATAAAAGGGTCTTCTTCCTCTCGACGCCATGAGATAGAAAATTTTGCAATGACACAGCATATTATTAAAGTCGAATGATAGAGTGTTCAACTTTATTTTCGAGCTAGTCTTACACTTATAATATTAAGCACTACTATTCGTAAATAAAAAAATTATTTTCAAAAATTGATATCTTTTTTTATAAAAGTTTATAAATCTCACTATAAGTTTCTGTCACTGTTTAAGTGATATTTTACAATTAAACATAATTTAATAAATTTGTTAAATTTCAACAAAAATGTTATTAAAATTTCTTACAAATATTTCTATAATAATAATAATAATAATAATAATAATAATAAAATGATATTACAAGTGGGGTCAAAATGTTTAGCTTCGGCCGGCTCCGTCAAAATCATAGGTTCTTCCTCCATTGCCTACGACACCGCGCATTTCGAGGCCTCTATGAATGTCATGAGAGATGTATGGTTTCACATCATCTCCTTCAAAAATATGTGTCTGTTTAGTAATGAGATAAGACAGATCTAGCTATTTCAGAGATAAATATAGGTACCATTTGGATTAGGGATAAATCAGAATGAGTTATATCAGGGATAAGTATAAAGTACGAAACTAGGTAAAAAAATATTTGGGATGGTTCTAGAGATAAGAGATTTTGTATTTGGTATGATAACGAGGAACAAGAGGAATAAAGAGGTTAAGTTGGGTAAATTACTTTTTTACCCTCAAGATTTAATATGTGATAAAAATTGTTAAAATCTAATTTAAAATTTTATAATATTAATTTTAAATTATAAATTTTAAACATAAAATTTTTTAATTTTCAAATAATAACTTTTACTTTCTTCGTTTAATAAATGGATTAAAACCTTACAAAAATTAAGATAAAATTAAAATCAAAATCAAAATCAAAATTAAAATTAAAATCGAAATTAAATTTCAAATTATATTTTATGAAAATAATATATTTAATTTAACATTTTATTTGTTTAAATTAAAGTTAAAATTTCGAATATAAAATTTCAAAATTTAAAGTCTTAAAAAAATTATGATAAAATCAAAATCAAAACAAAATTTCTAAAATTTTGAAAATAATATTTAATTTAACATCTAATTAAATTAAAAAGAGAGAGGAGAGAGAGGGATTTGTGATGATGATAATGTATTGGGAAGAAGGAAAAAAGAGAGAGAAGAGAGAGGAATTTGTGATGATGAGTGTATTGGGAAGAAGAGAGAGAGAGGGGAGAGAGAGGGATTTGTGATGATGAGAGTGTATTGGGAAGAGAAAAAGGAGGGGAGGAGGGGTAATTTGGTAAAATAAAAATTTATAAAATAATGGATAAGAACTGTTGTTCCAGCTTATCTGTTTGTACTGGAACTACTGTACCTAATAGTTTCCTCTTTGTTCAATAGTGTTTGGGTACAAAGGGGGATATCCCCTTTGTACCCAAACCAAACAAAGCGATAAAGTGCAGAACTAGTGTAAAAAAATATTTAGAATAGTTCTAGGGATAAACAATTTTGTATTTGATATAAGAACGAGGAATAAGAGGAATAAAGAGTTTTAATTAGGATAAATTATTTTTTTACCCTCAAATTTTATTATGTAATATAAGAGGGTGGTTGGGAAGAGTGAGAACAGTAATTCTCACTTATTCTAGTTGTGCCGGAATAAGCTATACCAATTAATTTTTGGTACGTTTGAAAAAATAAGAGAAATGTCCTTTCTATTTTCGATTCTATACCAATTGATTTTTTTATTGTGATTATATGTCGTTCTCTGAAGATGTTATGATAAGATTATCAATTTTATACTATTTGTACTTAATAAAGGTGCACTCTAGTCTAATTATAAATTTTTTGATCATTAATTAAATATTGTAATAAAAAAAATTTATGTGCCTATATATATATATATATATATATATATATATATATATATATAATATTCCTTATTTGCCTTGCATATTACTGTGAAATTTTCTTTTTGTTAGGTAAATTATTATATGGTGTTGAAGTTGATTATTGTGTGATAAATATAATTTTAATCATCTCTTTACATGATATGTGACTTTTTTTTTTTGAACAAGACAAGATTGGCTAGTTTTATTGCAACTATTATTATTATTTTTTCATTATAATTTTATTATTTTAACTGTGCTTGTCCAAGATATAATTTGCATTTATTATTTTTTTATAGTACACTGATATTTCATTATTTATAAATTTTTATTTTAATAATATATACACCGTAATACGCGGATCACTACACTAGTTTAAATAGAAGATGATTAAAATGTGGTGATTAAAAAGTAGAATTTGCTATGGCAAACACTAAAATAATAAGATTTCACTAATCATCTAGTAATTATGAAGCGGTAGATCACCTCATTTTGTGGACCCTTAAGAAAGGGATGTGAATGTTTTTTTTGTTTTTATTTTTGTTTTTTTTTTTTTGAGAGAGAGAAAAAGGTAGCATGTTTATCGTTTTGTTTATTTTGAAATAAACTTAGTTACAAATATGAAATAACTAGACTTCGAACTCAGAACCTCTAATATCAATCATCAATTTCTTTTCCATTTGTAATTGCCATTGTACACCAGCAATACTATTTGTAAACCAAAAAAATGAAAATATTAAAACTCACTTATTTTATGTTGGAATTTTTTTTACTAGTGATATTGATGTGAGAAAAATGTATGGAGATCTCTTGACAAAGATTGTATTGAAATAGACTCAATTTATATTTTTTTGATTAAGACACTTCAACTTTTTTTTTTTTCAAATAAAAATAATTTAAGAATTAGAAACTTGGCCAATTTATTAGCAATTTCATCAAATTTGTTTTTCAAGTATAGTGTTATACTGGTGTAGGTTCCAATAAAGAGAGCACACACTTCTAGTACTTAATATATTAGGCAAGTAAGCAAATTTTTTGGAGAAGCAAATTTATAATATAAAATAAAACAACACAAATAACTAGAAGTTTAATTATAGCTCGTCAACTCAATCTCCAACATTTCTCTTTCCTTTATTTATAACCAAAACTTGATTTTGTGTCACAATTTTTTTTTTTCAATCATACATGGAGATCCTCTAAAATTTTAATTTTATCTCATTTAATTCAGTTATATATCATTTTGGTTTACCAAGGTTTTATATTTCGCACCATGCAGTTTATACTTCAACAAAGTTATCCTTTTGGGCAAGTTATATAGCTTTGTCACACTAATTCCATGTATATAAGCTGATACTTCTTATTAATACGAAATAACTTTGTAATAACGTAGTACTAAAACATGTGGAGTTTAGTCCCTGGATTAATCTGCGGATTGTTGGCCTAGGCCCAATAATTTTGAGTTGGGTCCGATCCAACTGAGCGCATCGGTGGCAATAATCGCGTTAGATTGGGCTCAGACCCAAATAGGCTCGATCCAATTCCGGTAATAAAATAGGGTTATTCAAGTAAATATAAACCTGACCAAATTGGCCGGACGGGTCCCGGCGAAAATGGTCGGCGAATTAGGGCACGAGCTCCGAGCCTCCCCGGCGAAGCGCCCCAAAACCCTAGAGGCGTCCCACGGCTGCAGCGCCAAGGGCAAGGAGAAGATGGAGGAGCCCGATCAGGATGCGGCGGAGGAGGAGTCGTCCTCCGCCGCCGCGCCCGGCGATCTCGATCCCGCAGCGGCGGCGGTGGCGGAGGAGGAGGAGGAGGAGGAGGAGTGCGGCATCTGCCTCAGCGGCGGCGGGCGCTCGATCCGCGGCCGCGTGGATAGCTGCGACCATTACTTTTGCTTCGTTTGCATCATGGAGTGGGCGAAGATCGAGTCCCGGTGCCCCCTCTGCAAGCGCCGCTTCCGATCCATCCGCAGATCCCCGGTGCCCGGGGTCTTCCCTTCGGAGCGCGTCGTCGATGTCGCCGTTCGCGATCAGGTGAGATCCTGGCTCTTTGATCAGTCTCTAGTGTCTTAGCTTCGCATGATTACGCCTCTCTCTTACTAGGGAAATATCCGTCGGTTTAAGTTTGCTAATGATGTGTATTATTAAACTAATCCATTATCGCATTCATTCAAATATGGAGCAAACAAATCTACCAAATCATTCACGCCTAAAATTGAATGCAGCGAGGATCACTGTGCTGTGGAACCTGTTGAGCTCTTGCCACTTTGAAGATGTTCTTTTAATGATCTGATCTGATCTAGAGATTCATATATTGAGGTGATAACAGTGTATTTACTGATTTGTCATTTTTTGTAGGACTCCTTTCATGTCTTTCAACTCCGTAATTCAATCTTGTGCTCTTAAATTTTTGGCATTCCAGAAGGCCAACGTAATTATTGCATGCTCCTTGTAAATTCTGATAGTCCTGCTATTAACCTCCTATCCATATAATCCTGTTTGAAATAACAAATAGGGCTATCACACAGGTTTACCATCCACTCGGTAATGAAAGTACAAGACTTGCCGACCCTTATGCAAATACAAGTTGCAGTCTATGCCACTCTTCTTCTGATGAAGAACTCTTGCTCCTCTGTGACCTGTGTGATTCGGCTGCTCACACTTACTGTGTTGGTCTGGGTGCAACTGTACCTGACGGTGACTGGTACTGTCCCGACTGTGCTGTTTCTAGGAACGAGCACTCAAGAAACCAATTTGATGATGATTCTCACAACCAAGAAAAAGAATCCACTGGTCGAATCAGGGCGTATGGTCCATCTATTTCTATCTTTGATGTTGTAGCTGATGAAGCCACTTCTGATTCATCAAGCAGATATATAGGTAGGCAAATCCTTGAACCTCAAAGGTATGATAGGGAATCACCATTTAAAAGTACTTCTCAGATAAATAAAATTGAGATAGGAGCTCGAACCCTGCAAAATTGTCGCAATTTGCATGACCGTATACGAACACTACGCGAGAACTGGAATGCCCTACGTAAAGGGTCATTAGTGTTCTCGTCAAATTTCCTCAGCAGTTCCATGGTGTCTGAAAGACGAAAAGTTAGTGGCAGAACCATTGCTGGTCTTATTAAACAACAGGACTCCTTGTTGGCCGTTGATGAGGAAACTAGAAATTCTGGTGTTTCTAGCAAGAAAGCCAAATGTGCGGGGTCTCGAGATGTTAACAAAGCATGGAAAATGATGGAAATTGCAAAATCCATTGATGGAAAAAAGTTATCTACCAAATCTGATTACCATGTGAGCTCCTCTAATACTAAAAGTTTCTTCAGGGAAGCTGAGATCTGCTCTGGTTCATCTCTTGTGGAGAGGAAAACTGCACATAATTTGGCTGTTAAGATGGGGAGATCCAGGAATAACAGTTTCTCTCTTGAATTGGTTCACCAGAAATATGAGCACTATGACCATGGTAAGCAAACACAGGATATGCATGCAACAAACGAAGCACACTATTTTAATTTTTCCCCCACAAAAGCTCATCATCTATCACTTTATAGTGAAGAATCTTCTCTTATGAGGGATAAGTTCTCCTTCTGTGACTTGGAATCTTACAGCCAAAAAAATGCGAACTGTACAGTTCATGATAGCTCTATTAGTTGCTCTACAAACAATAATGCTATGGGAAATGTTGAACCACTTGATAAGCAACCACTAGATAAGCTGGAAAATCGTATTCTGGCCCAAGATCAACCAGTGGGCAATGCTAAGCTTGAGGCGAGAACCCGTATTGATGATAGATTGCCGAGAAAAGTTGGTTCCACCACGAATGACACGGCTAAGAGTGAGGTCCAGTCACTGGTAAAACTCAACTTGAAGTTGCTCAACAGAGATAAGCTATTAGGTAGGCTTTCATGCTGTTTTTAATGCAAGAAGCTCAATTTCCATGTTATTATGCCTACTCTTTTTCTTCTTTTTTTTGCCTTTGTCATCTAAGCTTTCGAGCTTATTACAGCCGACGGCATATTAGATCTGGTTATTAACCGTTTGTGCAGAAATATTTCTTCTCTGTTCATATCTAGATGTTGAAAATTTATCTCGGAATAAGATGATTTAATAGTTGTTTTTATTTTTTTGAAAGATGATTATTTTATTTTTCAGAAGTTTTCTGAAGATAATGTTGCATTATGCAGGGGCAGATAGTTTTAGGGAAGTTGCTAGGATTGCAACTCACACCATCTTGGCTGCATGCGGACTGGAACATTCCAGATCAAGTGCTCGCCCGTTCTCCAGATCGGTATGCAAGCACATCGAAAAAGTTAAGCAGCTTCGTAAGTCTAATTTGATGCCCAGTTCTTGTAGAGAATGCTTTTACACCTTTGCGCAAGAGGTGGTGAAATCTGTATTATCAGAAAAATGCTCAGATCGAACAAATGCCGATTGACTTCATAGAATTTTCTTATTTCAATGTATATCAAATTGTATGCTGTAAATTCTTTGTGCATGGAACTTGCTTTATTGTACAATAATTCCTCCTGTTAGCAGTTCCCCCCCTCTGAATGTTATCAATATTGATGGAAAATTAAACATCCTGATATTCTGAAAAGAATACTGCTACAAGACCCCCAAAATGCTGCCCTTTTGCATTGCAGTTTCACAGAAAAGATGAACCAACCATTTACTGAATAGAGGCTTGTTAAGGATGAGAGTATATCTAGTATCATGTTTGATGACATTCTGCACTTATCCAAGCTCATAAAAATCAATGGAGTGGACACTTTTGCATACCGCCAATATCTGGTTAAATGATTAGTTAGTTTAGGACTTTAAGTTGCTAAACCTAACTCACTTAAAGACTTATTTGTTCTTAAATTCTAAAATTAATGGCCGGTTAGTTTCCCACCTAACAATACCTATGAGTTAGCCATGGGCCAGGAGAGGAACTTTCATGTATCATGTACTCGTTATCACCATTTAAAGACAATAAAAAAAAAATTATATCATGTTTCCATTTGCCATTCAATGATAATAATAATAATGATGATAATGATTGTTTTTATGTGTCACTTTAAATTGCATATATATATATATATATATATATATATATATATATATATATAAGCAAATAAAAATATTTTTTTCTATGATGATTTTTTTTTTTTTTTTTTTTTCTTGTGGAATAAAAGTCCGTGGTGGACCAGACAGAGACGGCACAAGTCAGACATGCTGCCCCGAATGGACGGGACTCCCCACAGGCACAGCTGCCGGCGGCGACGGGTTAAGAAAAGACCGGGAATAATCCCAAGCCATTTGTTCTGCTTTAATTAATTAATTAATTAATTAATTAATTATTATTCTACTACGAAATATCCATTTTTTTATACTTATATTAATAATATAAATATAATCTTATAAAGAATTTTTGCTGATATTTCGAACTACATGTTACATTCGCCTCCAATAATTAGTAACTACCCACAGCTTTATTATTCCACCAGAAAAATAACTTTTACCTGTAAAGAAAAAAAAAAAAAAAAAAAAAGTAAAAAAAAGTAAAAAAGAAAAAGGAAAAAAGAAAAACCGGGATTATTTTTATTCCTCTCTCTTTTTTATGTAGTTTCGTGGACTAAGTCTTGCGTTTTGCATATGCAGGGCTGAGTCCACTCCACTCGTCGTCTCTCCTTTGGGAGAACTACGCTGAAGGGAATCGACCAATCCCCTTCTACGAAGGAAAGGAGCGAACACTAGTTCGAGGTTTATGAACGAGATCGATACTATTTCTTTGGAATTACGAGGTATGCTTTTGCTCACCATCGATCTAGTTATCCGTTTCTGAAATAGGTTTTTTTTTTTTTTTTTTTTTTTTGAAGAGAGCGCTTCGATTTATCCGATTTTTAATCGCAAAATATTTTTCCATGGTTTTAATCGACCTGATGATCATGGCGGGGTTTGTTCTTACTATGCTGTAGAATTTAGATTAAACGCAAACTTTTGATCTTCTTGTTGATGTAAACGCTCATTTTTGGACAGAGAAATTGACCTGTTTCGTTATCCCTCCAAAATGTTCTGCTCCTCCGAGGCATCAAAAGAGACCGTGAAATGGGCAGTCAAGCTAATATAACGATTATCGGGGTCACTGTCGGTGCGGCCGCAGTGATCTTGATAGCTGCTGCTGCATTTGTTCTGATCAGAATTTATAGGAAATGGTCGCGTAGAGAACCTAGCATATCGTCTCTTCCGATCCGCACAAATGGCGCTGATGCTACGACCATCGATTCGAGCGTTTCAATCTCAGTGTCGGAGAGTGCGCACGACCTGCAGGCTACGCCGAAAAGAATTCTTTATTGGGGTCGGCGAGGGCAGCACGACAAAGATCTGCGTACTTCTGCATCAGGGATTCCGAGATACTCCTACAAGTATGGCTGCAATAAGTTTTCTATCTCGTCGCCTTATATTTCGCTTATGTTCATTTCTTTTGGAACCACCGAATTTTATACAAATTTGATTAGCATGGTCTTCGTTACCTTCAAATTTTAAACTAATCTGAGCTAATGCTCTTGTAGTTACTTCAGTTTTTGGATAGAAAAAGAGATCCCTAGATATTTTGCTGGAAGATTCTAACCCCGAAAAACAGAAGCTCCGTATTGTAGCGTATGTTTGTTTACTGTAGGGGAAATTAGTGGGGAGATTTTAGTAGAATCAGTGCTTGTTCGAGTAGTAGTACTCAGAAAAAGACTGCAGGCCTATAACCTGGGTAGACGGGTTCTAATTACATGAATGTTTATGAAGGCCATTTTATTTTTCAGGGACATTCAGAAAGCCACAAAGAACTTCACAACTATTTTAGGGCAGGGATCTTTTGGTCCGGTGTATAAAGCTGTAATGCCAGCGGGCGGAGTTGTAGCTGTCAAGGTGCTCGCGAGTGATTCAAAGCAGGGAGAAAGAGAGTTCCATACAGAGGTATGCTTTTTCTCAAACTAATACTATAGCCCAAGACTCAAATTCTTTATAGATTTTCTATTTTTTTTAGCAGGAAAGTCAATTTTACTTCTTGATTGGCATGCATGAAATATTTAACCAGGTTAACTACTATTACGTATACATTGAAGAAACTGTGAATTGTTACTGAACCTACTGAGTAGGCCTGCAGAAGACTTTTCCTATTGCCCTCTATCAACCCGTTCACGAGAGGCACTCTGGGTGCAGAAGATTGAATCAGCCATTGCCATCCACATCTGAGTAGCATTTTAATGAAAGTATTATTATTAAGTTGTAATGTGCAGTCATAAGGACTTCGGTTATATTGAATTTCGAACAGTTATTTTTACTGAATTAGCAAGAGAGCCAAAGGCTAATATATACACAAGAATGAAGTACTATAATGAAGAAAACAATCTAAAGAAAATGAAAAACGGAAGGAAGTTTTGATTCACCTGCTTATGGTTTGAACTGAAAGTAGAGTGCATCTAACTTCATGAATATTGAGAGAGACCAACATTTGTTGTCTGCACTTTTATTGGCTCTTTTT
Organism: Tillandsia fasciculata; assembly: GCA_029168755.2. NCBI lineage: Eukaryota > Viridiplantae > Streptophyta > Magnoliopsida > Poales > Bromeliaceae > Tillandsia > Tillandsia fasciculata. The sequence goes on from CM054935.1 coordinate 28,155,389, forward strand.
TGCACTATTTAAGTCTGCCAAGTTAAAAATTTACTCAATATATGTAGATGATATGCTACTCCTTATGCCCTTGCATCACAGAATCAGATACAATAGGTTGTTGTTCTAAAAATTACTGATTCTAGACTAGAACCTATTCATTCTTCGTCATTATTCTTTTGTAGGTAGTTTTGCTTAGCAGGTTGCATCACAGGAATCTTGTAAATTTGGTTGGATATTGTGTAGATAAAAATCAACGCATGCTCGTATATGAGTTCATGAGTAATGGGAGTTTGGCAAGCCTCTTGTATGGTAAGATTGATAATTTCTTCTATACATGCTAATGTTCTTGGCTTGATTCCAGCGGAATAGCTTCTTTCAATGAGTTGCAACTGAGTTATCTTCTTTTGTTGGTCAGACTAAAATGGGAAGTAAAATTTGTAAAAAACAAAGTTTCATTCTTAACTATTGACTGTTCAACAGCCATTAGCCTTGAGAACTACTAGCAAAACGACTAGAATTGAGAAGTACTAGCAAAACGACTAGAAGGGAGCATTTTAACCATTTATTTTGGTTAACTAGATAATTTTGTTTGTTCAGCTTCATTTTTGGGTCTTCTCTCTTGTCGTGAAAAAAACCTCCCTAATGTTGAATTATTTTTTCAGTCCCTTCGCCATTAGTCCTTCCCTGTTTACTGACACAATTGCCAATTCAATTGCTTCATTAAACCAAGATTAGCGTAAAAAAATGCCTAACATAGTGGGGTTTGTGATGAAATCAATTGGTCAAGGTTTTGTGCCATGCTCATTCTGATTTCAGCTTTCATGCCAATAGTATTAGCTGTGCATGGACAAATCCTATTTCGTGTTAATTTTTCGAAATGGTCTTCTATTATGTCCTAGGTGACAATCCACGTGTTTTGAGCTGGGAAGAAAGGCTACAAATCGCTCATGATGTTTCTCATGGGATTGAGTACCTTCATGAAGGGGTATGGTTAACATTTTTCTCAAACATACTTTGTACTATCAATTATTTGTTCGTGGCCATTGATCAAATCAATGATTGATGCAGGCAGTTCCACCTATCATTCATCGAGATTTAAAGTCTGCTAATATTCTCTTGGATGGTTCTTTGAGGGCTAAGGTGAGACATGCTAATATTAGTAGCATATCTTCATTATCTTATGTGATACTCTGCTGCTATATGCTTCTTAACTAGTGTCGGGGGACTATTAACTCTTCGTATTATGATTTATGGAACTAACGTAGCTAATGATGATCTAGGGAATCCTTCAGTGATGTTTATATTTATTGTAAACAAATGTAAGTTGACTAAATATAAACATGTTTGGCTGTTTTCTTGTGTTTGTTTTTGGTTTACAACATTTCTTCATCTATCACCTTGAACACAGTTCTAATAATTGAGGCTTTGGTAACAAACACCTCTGGCTGCAAAGAGCCAGGAAAGAGTGCCATCCTCAAAAAGAGAACTATGCATCTGCTTTTCAAAAGCAGAGTTACCATAAGAACCTCTTTCTTAGTTAAAATAACTTGATTTTTTTTTTTGGGGGGGGGGACCTTCTGTGTGCATATACCCTGTTTAATTGTTCTTTATGATTTAACTTATAGCTGCCATTAGTATGTTTTAATCTCATATGCTCTTCTTGTAATCCACCTTACGCATCCGTCTTTAATGCCGCCGATGAAATCAGGTTGCCGATTTTGGGCTTTCCAAGGAGGAGGTATTTGACGAGCGAAAGTCAGGACTTAAGGGTACATATGGCTATATGGACCCTGACTATATGTCGACAAACAAATTCACAAAGAAGAGCGACATATACAGCTTTGGCATCATATTATTTGAGCTCATAACAACCATAAATCCGCAGCAAGGTCTGATGGAGTACATCAATCTTGTAAGTTGAAAAATACATAACCCCCAGCTAAATTCGGAGAGAGACTGTTTTCTTTCACTTAGTTGTTAGTTTTGCCTATCAAACTTTTAAGGCACGGTTTTGTAATGAAAAACACACATCCCTTGTGCTTCAGTTTAATTTAGTCGATTTATTAAAACACCAAACTTTTCAGGCAGCAACCGGCGGGGATGGAAAAGCCAACTGGGATGAGATAGTCGACACGAATCTTGTCGGTGAAAGTAATCCCGATGAGGTGAGGCTTCTTGCCAACATCGCGCACAGGTGCTTGCACAAGATCCCGAAAAGGCGCCCCTCCATATCCGACGTGACTCAGGCTATCTCAAGAATACAGCAGCGGCGCCTCTCGAAAGAAGACACCCTGCTCTCTTCAAGAATGGAGACATCGGGAGTTCTGAGGAGGATAGAGCTTCAGCAAGTGGAGCTCAACAACATTACCAGCACGAGAGGATATGCGTCCCCCATGCTCTCTTCTTTCGTCTTTGATCGCTCGAAATGATATTAATACTCAGTTCGATGCTCTCGTATCTTTGATCTTCTTCAATATTTTGATCTTCCCTTATAGTTTTTATTCTGATACATGTCCTCGTCCGATCCTTAAATCTCCGTAGCACGAAAACTGCTGTCACGCTGTAATTAACACAGATTCATTCGTCAATGACGAAGAATTGACTAAATTTAACATTACTCATCTGATACTGTGACTGGTGCGAGTTGATGTTAACGAATGCGACATTTTGTACATCGGTCGGTTTATCAACTACGTGCTTTATTCATCGAATGCTCAGGCTATTGAACTAGTTTTCCTAGGGTGTGTTTGGTTGGGGTACAAGGGGGGATATCCCCCCCCTTGTACCCAAACACAATAGAATGGGGGGGGAATACCAATCCCCCCCTTTTTCCCACTGTTCTGGTACAAAATCAATTTCATACCCACCCCCCCGGAACCAAACTTTCTCTCTCATCTTGCCCCTGCCCTCTCTCTCTCTTCGATTATTGCTCTTCTCCCCACCCCTCTTCTCCATTTCTCCATCTCCCTCATCTCTCTCTTCTTGCTCCGATATCCTCCGCCGCTCGGATCTCCTCCGCCATCAACTCCCCCCTCGATCAACTCCCCCCTCGAGGCCGCTCGGATCTCCTCCGCCGCTCGGTTACCCTCCGCCATCAACTCCCCCCTCGATCCGAGCCCGCTCGGAAGTCCTCCGCCGCTCGGATCCCCTCCGACGCTCGGATCTCCTCCGCCGCTCGGATCTCCTCCGCCATCAACTTCCCCCGCTATCCGAGGCCGCTCGGATCTCCTCCGCCGCTCGGATCCCCTCCGCCATCAACTCCCCCCTCGATCCGAGCCCGCTCGGAAGTCCTCCGCCGCTCGGATCCCCTCCGCCGCTCGGATCTCCTCCGCCGCTCGGATCTCCTCCGCCATCAACTCCCCCCTCGATCAACTCCCCCCTCGAGGCCGCTCGGATCTCCTCCGTCGCTCCGATCCCCTCCGCCATCAACTCCCCCCTAGATCCGAGCCCGCTCGGATCTCCTCCGCCGCAAGGATCCCCTCCGCCATCAACTCCCCCCTCGATCAACTCCCCCCTCGAGCCCGCTCGGATCTCCTCCAACGCTCGGATCCCCTCCGCCATCAACTCCCCCCTCGATCCGACGCCGCTCGGATCTCCTCTGCCGCTCGGATCTCCTCCGCCATCTACTACCCCCTCGATCCGAGGCCGCTCGGATCTACTCCGCCGCTGTGTGTGATTTGTGGCCCGGTGTGCGTGATCCGTGCCCCTTGTGTGCGTGATTTGTGGCCTTGTGTGCGTGAGTTGTGGGCCTGTGGGCGTGATCCGTGCCCCCCTGTGTGTGATTTGCGGCTCTCTCTGCCTGATCCGTGCCCCGCTGTGCGTGATCTGTGCCCGCGGCTGCCTCTGTGCCCGAGCATTGCCCACCCTGTGTGCTCGATCTACTCTCTGTCCCGCCAAAGGTGCTATCCTAATCCCTAGTCTGTGTGCTTGTCCAGTGTTGTCTCGAAGTAGGTTTACATGAGATTGATATATCTGCTATATCTAATATGTGGTTAAATATGTGGTCATGCTGGTAGCGCATGATGAATCAGTAGGTTATTGTGGGATGATTGTTATTCTCTCTGGCGATGATGACGGTTGCCATAGGCAATAGATGGATGGCATGGATGTAAATCCACTGCAACCCGTTGCTTGTTGGAAACCATTTGAGCCCGTGTATATAACAGAATTTTGTTCGGCGATGATGACGGTTACCATAAGCAATAGAAGGATGGCACGGATTTTTTATCCACTGCAACCCCTTGCTTGTTGGAAACCACTTGAGCCCGTGTACAGAACAAAATTCTATTGGACGTCAGTATCGATATCTGTTGATGGCAATGATATGTTGCAATTATAAGTATGTAGTCTTCATTTATCTATCTGACATCTCCCTTAGCATACATAAAAATTATTTATTATATGTTGTGCAATTTGTTTTGTATCACATACATTGTATGCCTGTTATGATTTGCATTTCGAACAACAATTTTCTTTTGGAATGTTGATAATATTTGACACACCCCTTACCTTACATGTGTTTAACTTATTTTAATAGGTCATTTGTAATATTGTTTGATTCGCAAATGATTCGTTCAACTAGTCAAACCTTTTTTAATTTGCATATAATACAACAACTACTTTGCCATTTTTTAATTATTGAACAATCTTGAGAATCTACTTGCACAATGATAAATATATAAAGGAGTACGTCCATAATTTACAGATGCGTCCTTATAAGAGACTTGTAATTCCCGGTCAGAGCAGTCAGTCGGACATGAATAACCCACAAGGTGCCAGTGGTTCTCGCCCTCAAGCGTATTCGCGAACACCCAACTGGACCGCGTCGATGGATGCTTGTCTGTTAGCGTTGTTGTGTGAGGAACATGCCTTAGGCAATAATGTTCATGGAACATTCACGACCCTTGCATGGGTTAGGGTTGTTGGAGAGGTAAATAGACGAAATAATTTAAACCTTACGAAGGATCAGGTCAAAAATAGATTGAAAGTCTTGAAGCGCACTTTCGCGTTATACCATGCGTTGGTCAACAAGAGCGGATGGGGATGGGATTTTAATCTGAATATACCCACGCCTGGCGATAGTGCTGACTGGGATGCGGTGATCGCGGTAATGTGATTCTATTTCGGTTTTCATAAATTGTTAATTGAGTTTAATTGTTATTGTAAGACTAATATAATTAACCGACCTTCAGGAAAACCCAGCTTATGCCAAATGTAGAGATAAACCATTTCCTCCCTATAAGGATATTGAGTTCCTTACGGAGAAGACCACCGCAACCGGCAGATATAGCTTTGCTTCTGTCATGCCGCCCACTACCACTATTGTTAGCTCGTCCTCCTCATCCCCTGGTGAGGGTGATAACATAATTACTCCTAGATTGGAAGGTTTATATATCTTACCTCCTCCATGTGAAGCAGGGTCATCGGGGCCACCAATGAATGAATTCATGGAAGGTGGAGAACCCGACTTCACACCAAGCCCTCATCACCCCAACAAGAATACCAGTGGGTCGGGACATAGCTCTGGCAGCAAGAGGCCTCGTTCCCCACTCCCCGAGCGTAGCCAACGAACAAACCGACCGTCGAGTGGTGGACGGCGGAAGAAAACCGAGACTATCACTGAGGCTGTAACTGAGATGTTGCAGTTAGGAAAAGATAAATTTGATTTTGTCAAGGAAATGTATCATAAGGATTCTGACAGTCGGCGCTCTATTCCTACAATCGAGGATTGTATGCAGCGCGTATACCTAATGCAAGGGCTCAACAATCGTAAGATTTTGGCGGCCGGCGAATCTTTGAAAGATCCCCAGAATCGTCAACTTTTTATGACAATGAATGACGATCTTGCAAAAGACTGGGTCGAAATGCAATTAGAAAATCATAATGCTATCTATCGCCCTTTTTTTCCCAGCAATTAGTGGACAATTTGACTATGTTTTAATTATGTAGTGTAAATTAAACCAATGTAACATATTTTATCTTAACTTTTTAGTAGTAGAAAACTGTTCTAACATGTATTTTCGAAAGTTGCACTGTTAGTACGAGGATTGTAATATTTAGTAGGACAGTTTGGTTGCATTTAAGTATAATTAACTTGAATGTTGGTATTTCATATCGATAGATATTACATCATGTATACTTATCATGATTTCTTGCTAATTGGGTGCAATTTCGATGCAGATATTATGGATCGTACAATTAATGAAAGAGTAGGTAATTCCAGGGTCTTTGAATTGATGATGTTACTTTTAGATGATGAAGATGACATTATGCTGTTTCTTATATTAATACTCATTGCGGAAGGAAATCTTTGAAAATTTTTATGTAGTAATTTCTTGTGTAATTCGTTGTTGTATCGAGACATATGAATATTCGTGCTACATGATCTACATTTATCACAACTTTGTTTGCCTACAATCAACCTTGGCTAAATGCCTAAAATGTTGTTGCAGTTATAATGGATGCTTCATTGTATCGACCTTTATTTTCGTCAACTTTTCATGCCGAATTGTTCGCAATATTAGAAGATGATGATGACTACTGGGTGCAACTCATAATATTGCTTATTGAAGGGGGTTGTATAAATGAAACAAGTCCAATAACCAGACGACCTTGTCGTACCCGTCCATTTACTGGCCATCAGTTTATTTGTGATATACTTAATGGTCATCCAGAACGGGGGTACACTCACTTTAGAATGACGACAAGTTCCTTCATTGCTCTCCGCGATGAACTTGTTGGAAAGGGTCTTTTAAGTGGCACACGGAATATGACTGTTGAAGAACAAATAGCGATTTTTCTGTTTTGTATTGGACATGGTGTTGTAAATAGGGTCCTCGCTGAGACTTTTCAACATTCAGGGGAAACAATTAGTCGTCACTTTAACAATGTTCTAAGAGCTATTATTCAACTAAAAGATGACTACTTAACTCTGCCGCCAAGTGATATTGGAGTCCATCCAAGAATTAGTGACAATATCAATTTCCATCCGTTCAAGGTAAGTCTAAATCTCTTTTAATTGTCAGTAAATTGAGCATTTAAATTGTTAAATTTATCTATGTACTTTGTTTTCAAATTACCGTTTGTAGAATGCAATTGGGGCGGTGGATGGTACGCATATTCCGGTTATTGTAAAAACGGAGAAACAAACCCAATTTCGATGTCGCAAAGGATTTACATCTCAAAATATGATGGCCGCGGTTTCGTTTGATCATATGTTCTTTTATGTATGCACCGGTTGGGAAGGATCTGCCTCAGATATGAGGGTACTCAGATGGGCCTGTGAAGATGGAGGCTTTACTGTTCCTGAAGGTATCATTTAAGAATAAATTAGTCATTTATCTTTTCAAAAATATTGGTTTCACTTATTTATTACAAGTTGTATACACTTCTATTATCTATACAGGAAAATATTATCTCGTTGATTCCGGATACGCGAATACCGAAAAATTTCTGACACCTTATAGAGGCGAGCGTTACCATCTGAGTCAATTTAATAGTAACAGTCGTGGTCGGATACATCGTTCGCCAAAAGACTTGTATAATCATCGGCACGCACAATTAAGAAATGTGGTAGAGAAGACATTTGGAATTTTAAAAAAGCGATTTAGAATTTTAACTAATGCTACACCATTTCCTTATAGAGTGCAGTGTCACATTGCTATGGCGTGTTGTGTGCTTCATAATTTTATTCGACGGCAACAAGGAGATGACAGATATTTTAATGAAGCGCAAAACGCAGAGCCGTCAGAGGAAGAGGTGGAAGTGCCGACTACAAATGAGACTACATCAGATTCACACCGTGGAGACCAGATTCGCACTCAAATTACGGAGGAGTTGTGGAATAATAGGAGTTAGAATTTATGTTGTAATATAATGGTAGTCAGTTTGTGTAATAGTTTAATTGGTTTTTCTGTAATCTTAATTGGATGGTTATTTACAAAAGTAGTGTTCCCCGTGTATGATGTTAGTATAAAATTAGTATGACGTGATATGGATGTTATCTACGTTAGTACAGTAGTGTATTGAGCAACAAAGTTGTATTTTTAAAATTATTACTTTTAAGTATTTAATGCACCGGTTGTATTAAATTTTGTATTGAATTTAATGCACCCGTACCCATTGCATTATGCAGATCTAGTCCAGCAAACTATCATAGTAAAAGTTTCTTTTCATTTTTTTTTTTTTCTAAATATCTAATTTTTTAAATTGGTTTGATTTTAAGTCATTTGATTACTCTTTCGACGTAAAGTTTAAATAAATTTATAATTATATAAATTGCATGAGAACATATTAATTAAATTCGTAAAAATAAATAATATATTTTAAAAATTAAATATTTAGATTAAATAATTAAAATATATGACAGTTGAGGTTAGCTCTATATTTTTATATTTTTATTTTTCTTACTTAATATTATTGTAAAATTATTATATTTTTGTTGTGTATATATGTGTGGAGGGAACACTATAAAAAATTAATATTTTAAAATATTTTTTTTATATTTAATAATATTTAAAAATGTCGTAGAATAATTTAATTTTATATTTACAAATATCGATAAAATATATTTTAAAATAATATAATAGATGATTCATATTTTTTTTTTTAAATATCGATATTTATTATATTATAAAAATATTTGAAAATATTTTTTCTAAACTTCGTCTAAAAATAAAACTAATTTAATATTTTATCTAATTAATTAAATCCTATTTATAACAAATAACATAATTAAAAAGTTATAATACATTATTTATTTACACAACTTTTACCCATACATAAAAATGTCAAAGGGCATATTCGTCTTTTTACTTAAAAGTCAACTATTTATCCCTCTTATTCTTCATTCCCAACCAAACACTATTTTTCTTATACTGGTACAAACCTATACCCCAACCAAACACTATTTTTACTTTATCCTACCTTATACTCAATTTTATACTTGTACCTGGTACTACTAATTCCCACTAATTCCCCAACCAAACGCTACCCTAAAGCATAACAGCGTTGGTAAACGGTGATCCGTGGAAAATATAACGGCGTCAGATGCCGTTACTAACGGGTGGGGAAACGTGATAGTGGCGACGAAAGGGAGAAAGGGCGTGGTAGGACGGGCGAGGGGCCCACCGCACGGGAAACAGCGCTCTGCCACCTTGTCAGATCGGGATCGCAAACCGAGGAGGGGGATGGCGCGCACGTGAGGTACAGCTTCACCTCGCTAGTTTCCGTTCTCACGTGCGACGTTGCGCACCCCACCCCGTCCTTCTCTCTTTCCTTCCCCACCGTGACAACGACGCCCTGCACCATCCACGCGAGACAGGTGATTACACCTATCCATGGACCGGGGTACACTGTGGAGTGTGGACCTTTTTTTCTCCTGCACATGAAATTATGAAATTGAGATTTATTGATTTATTGTTGATGTTGTTGTTTTTTTTAAAGAATAAAAAAAAAATAACTTCAGTACAATCAATCGCATCAGCGTAACAAGTGAGGGAATTAAAATTTGTCGGCCATAGTATTTATGCATATAAAATTTATAAGATATGTATATTGATAAATAAAATGGTCAAGAGGCATGCTCATGTAAAATAATTTTCTGAACACACAAGCTAAAAATTTGACAAAATTTTAAATAATTTGAAAAATTAAAAGTTCTTCATATAAATTTTGATAAAATTAATATATTTTTTTTTATATTATTGAATTCTTGACTGCTTAATACTTCAAATCAGTGACGAAGCCAGAATTTAATTATGAGGGGGGACAAAGTATATTCAAATAAAAATTTTAGTATATTATCAAATTTTTTTAAAAAAATTATTAATTAAATAATTAATATAAAAATATTAAATTTTTTTTAATTTAAAAATATTTAATATTTAATTATTTTATTTATATTATTTTATTCAAATAACTAAAAATTTTACTAAATATAACCGTAATTCAATTAGATCAATGACTTAGCTAAAAGATCTATTAAATTTAGTATAATATTTTATTAAGTTAAATAAAATAGCTTACCAGAAATAGTTAGAAATTTAAAAAATATGAAATAAAAAATTTGGAGTTAAAATATGTATTTCAAATATTTCGAGACTCTTAATATATTATTATCTATTTAAAATGTATACAGATAAAAAATAAAGAAAATTATGTTGGCACAAAAATAAATATTAAAAAGTTAAGGGGGGCCATTATTATCTAAAAGAGAGAAAGTGATAAATTAGTATCAAGTACTATTGAGTAATATTAAAATGTTGAGGGGGGCCATGGCCACCTTGGGCCCTACTATGACTTCGTCCCTGTTTCAAATATTAATTTTAAAAATTAATATATAAAATTCTAAGAGGCTGTGGAATACAACTAATGGTCAACATTTTAATCCTAATATTTTTAGAGTTTAAAAATATACGGATCGGTGGACCGGATTCAAGCGCCAGTTTTCAACTAAATTTATTTTTGAAATATATATATATATATATATATATATATATATCATGATCTGGATGGGTTTATGGAGGACATGGTGGACCGGGTTCAAGCGCTTTCATTGCAACCCGCTTACATATCACGATTGAGACACTTATAAATGCGGGCGGGGCACACTTAAAATGCAATTTCCACGTGGCAGAATCAGAGCCGTGATGTAGAAGCGTCGCGCTGCTGCGCTTGTGATCTGTGGGCCCCTCCTTCCACTCGCCGTGAGTTGGCCACGTGACTAGGTGGCATGGCGTGGATTTATTTTTTCTTAATCACGTGATGAGTGGGGGATCGGCCACAGCGGCGACGACACGTGGCAGGCGAAAAAGAAAAAAAATAAAAAGTCTTTTCGTAAGCGACCCGCGAGATTAGAGGAGAAACGTGATTAAAAATATCTTACGAAACGATCTCGATTATAGAAATTATTATTTACTGATCCCTAAACCGATTCCTCAATGATAGAATCAGGGAATGTTCATGTACCACAACCTAACTCTAATTTAAATAAATACGAATCAATATTTTTTAAGTTTTTGGGTTAGGAAACTGCTTCGTACGTTTTGAATTTAATTATGGAACAGGCCATTAATTTACAATACATGGTACGTAATCAGTTATCATATTTGATTGCTAATATGTTGGTAAAATTATATAATACTTTTAAAATTTGAATTGGTTCAGCTACAATTAAGATAACAAGAGTATTATGGTTGTGTGTGCAAACAAAATTAAATCACTTCAATTGATTGCTGGAAAGATTAACTTGTAAGTATAGATATATATATTGTTGGATATATAGCTTCTGCATGCTGCTTAATTCCTCGTGCAGGTTATAAGGTTGACATGGATGATACGAAAAAATAAATTTATGGCTTCAAGGGGTGGTGGAGACATGCGGAGGTGCTGCGATCGTGCACGATTAAATTAATTGTGGAAAACGGTGCTGCCCCGTTGGAATGTGATGGGCCAACGTAACGGGATGTTTTCAGTGAAAAAGTAAACTAATTAAAGGGCGGGAGCAGCTACAGAAATTGATTGATTAATTGTTACTTGTAAGAGCTCTTCTCATCATCTTTTTTTTTTTTTTTTTTTTTTTTTTTGTGTGTGTGTGTGTGTGTTCTCTCATTTAACAACTATATATATACTTTGTCTCCTAATTAATTGGTTAATAAAAATGAATAAAAAATAAACTAAGATGAAATATCTATATATATATATATATATATATATATATATATATATATATATATATAATATATAGGAGTGGTGGAATCTAGAGCACATGAGGACACCTCTATAGGGGCGTGCCCACGTTTCTTTGTCATGTGCCAGTGGTCATTAGTGGGGGGAGGAGGAGGCGAGAGGATGGGGCCCACCACGTCACCAACCCCCAGCCTCAGGCCCCAGTGAGGCAAACGTTACGCCCCGGCGCCTTGTCACGTCATCTTTCTCCGCATGCACCCCGTGCACCGTGCACCCTACTTCTCAAGTCGATCTCAAAAAGATATGAACTATCTAAAACACAAATTTCTAACATTGTGTGGTTTGTCGTTTAGTTTATACTTTATATAATAGAGATCAAATTCAGTGGAGATTACCAGATATTAAGTGTGGTGTATGAGAAAAAAAAAAAAGAACTTCTGTGCATGAGAATTGTGCAGATAAACCTGGTCCAGGCAATAGCTTCCCCCTCTCCCCCAACAATTATGTTGCTCTGAGACGTGCACTCTCCATCCTCCCTTTCCTTATCCTTTTCCGAAACTCTGCACTAATTTTACTCGCTAATCAAAATTTCTAATCGGGATCGGCGCTAATCAGTAATCAACCCTACGTACTACCCTCCTTCTTTTTCTACATATAATATTGTTTTTCTCCTCCTCCTATTAATTACTTTTTGTCAACGGGCCCCGGACGCGGTCAACTCTCCGTACGGCACGTGATCAGCAGAGATGATCGATCAGAAATGATATGCAACTGAATTCGTGTCGAGGGCCAATCTGTACCGTCGGTCCTACACGCCCGTGGACAAAGGCAGGGCCGATCAGACGGCTGGGATTGACTGTGGGGTAACGACAACAGACGCTGCCGTTCCGGGCCGTTAGTGCTACGGCTGCTGCCTACAGAAAACGGCGTTTGCGACAACGGAAAGGAAAAAGCGTGCGGATAAAAATGAACGGTTAGTCCCGAATATTTTGATTTGGTTCCTGTGTTTTAAATGACTGTGGAAACTACAATTTTACTGTAAAATGTAATACATGACCAGTCGAGATAAACTAGAACAAGTACATTACTATAATTATTAGAAACAAAAATTAACTTTGATGATTAATAACTAAATAGTACGAATATTTAGGAGCTAAATGCAGCAGTATTTAGGTACAAAGCATATGAGCTAATTCGCTGTGCAGGAATCTATAGGGACTATCCATATATTTTACCCAATAAAAATTAAAAAAGGGCGCCGTCTAAAAGGGTCTGGGGAGAGGCGCGCCGACCCGTGTCCACCTCCGCCACGGTGCGCGCCTGCGAGATCCCAAAGTCACAAACATCTCCCTCTCTCTCTCTCTCTCTTCTCTCTCTCTCTCTCTCTCTCTAAATTCCATTAACGCATCAAAATTTGGTCCCATTGCTATTTCCCCCAGATCTATATCTTCCTCTCCCTCTCCCTCTCTCTCTGAATCTTAGGGTTTCGATGTATCACGTTCGTTGCCTCCTCTAGATATCTCCCCGCAAAGGATCGGAGAGCACGCTTTGAGATGTAGCTCTCTTCTCTCTTACTCTCTATAAGGGACTTGATCGAAGGTTTTTTTAATTTTATCGATCTATACGTGAATGATTCTTTAATTTTGAAGTTGTATTTATCTATATATATGTGGATAATTCTCACGAAAACATGAGATAAGTTTTTTTTTCTTTTTCTTTTTTTGAATGTGATATTTCGAGATCTCAGAGGCGAATTCTCTTGGAAACTCGAAGAAACGAGCATCAGAGATTACGAGAATGGAGCTCCGAGGTAAGCCACTGAATAATTTTACGCAGTAATATATTCGATGTTTTCGTTGAAACATTTTAAGATATAATTAATAAATTCTAATAATAATTCTACAGGAAATAAAACAACTCACGATTTCCTTTCGCTCCACACCGCCGATTCATCGCTCAAGCGCCACGATCCGTCGCCTTCCTCCTCCTCCCAAGGTAATCGATCAGTGTCGCGCAGTTTTTTTTTTTTTTTTTTTTTTTTTGTTCTCTGTAATTTCCTCTCGCTTTTTGAATTTTAGCTTCAGATTAATTTATTAAGCATCCAAAATTTTAAATCGTTCTCGATATATTCTTCTAAGTCGGTAAATACTAATAGGGGCATTTTTGGAATTATGCATGAATGTCCTTACTTATCACGTGTCTGCTATTCATCACATCCGTTGAAGTTGTTACTGACTCGGTGATCACACCGTTGGAGCGAATCCACCACTCGGTGAGCCCGGCTCACCATCGTCCTCCAATCAGAGAACGCTGATCTCCATTTTTTACGTTTTTTAACCGCAGGATTCTTCATCAAGACGCGCGATTTGTTACAGCCGTTGGATGATCGGGGCGAGAAATCGGCGGGAGGGCCCGCCGTGGTGGGCTCCACGGAGGAGGAGCGCACGCTCCCCGGGGGAATCGGCACGTTCAGCATCAGCCACGTGTCCGGCCCTGGCTCGAGGGCTCCGCTTGAGCCCGACCGGGGCACGTGCTCGGCGGTTCACGGTTTCCGCGTGAAGAGTAGTAGTAAACCCGAACCCGACATCGACATTGGTGCTTATACAACTCAACGCGTCGGTGTTTTTGGTGCAGCTTTTTCTACGCGGGATTCTGGTCCATCAAGAGGTTAGTAAAATTATAAAACAGTAGTAGTAGTTTCTTCTAAGCAGTAGTCGTTGCTGATCGAGCACTTTTTTGCACTTATTGTGCACCGCGCGTGCACACCGTATTCCCACCTAATTAATTACATCAATAATCACATTTTGTTGTGATACTAATCATATTTAGCATCCTTGTCTAAGAACTCGAGAGTGGTAACCGAAACTTTAGGTCCGAAATCTAATGACTCGATATTTTTAGTTGGATTCATTTTAAAAAATTGAACATATATAGTTTGCCATCTAATTTCACTATCAAAATGAATAAAAAAAAAATTTGTGATTTTGTAATGGGCTCCTGTTTAAAGAGCTATGTAGATGTAGCGTTGCTCTTATTTAAATTATGGTAAAATTTATTTTTCTATAATATGTTGTGCAGTGTATTTTTATTTTATCATTCTGTAATTTAGAAACTTATATTTAATTATTTTATATTTTTATTCTAAAAATTTATTATTAAATAAAATATTATTTTATAATTTTTAAATATTTCTACTCTATTATTTTATTAGACTATACATTTTTTTATTAAAATAAAAATAAATTATAAAATAATTAAGTATAATTTTTTTAAAATAATTTATTCTCATTTGGGACTAATGAGTTGTATTGCTTCAAAGTAATAGATTTAAATTTTGATCAAATTTTGGTTCGTCAGTAGGCAGGTGTGATTTTCCGTTCAAATCCTCTCACCTTTTATTGGTTGAGAAAGTAGTTGTCACATGATACCCACGTGATCGTCTAGTGACGTCACGCGCCCATAGAGGAGACGTTATATAGTGGGCCCCAATCATCCTCCTAGCGTGGTCCCCGAGCACGTCTTTGTCACCGCAACACACACGCGCACACAAGAAAATTAAAATAAAATAAAATTAAAATGAAAATCAAAATTAAAATCCAAATTCGGAGAACTCGAGCCGGAATTCAAACTCTCCCAGAACCAAATTGGAATCGCCGTCGGATCCGGTGATAGCAAACGTCGATAAGAGGGGGACGACGAAGCAAAAGGATTTGAAAAGGTGAAAATGTACGAAGAACCCTCGCCACTATTCAGGCATTCAATTCAATAATTGGTATTCTTATTATTCTAGTCACACAAACAGAGAATATGTGTACATTTTTAATAGCATATATGGATATTTTAATAAAAAAGCTATGTTTTATTTTAAAATCAAATTATTTACTATTAGTTATTGAGAATTAATAAAATTTATAATTTATCAGAGAAAAAAAAATTGGAATACAATTAACTTATACAGAAGTACGATTTATAAATAATAAAAAAATTTAAGATATATTTTAATGGAAGAAGAAGAGGAAGAACTTGAGGTATCGTTTGGAAGCGGGATATACCGGAATGAGATATACCAGGTATAGGGATAAGCTAAGGGATAAACCTGGTTTAAACCTAAATTGTGTTTGGTTGGAAATGAGGGATAAACCTGGTTTAAACCTGGTGTAAGAAAATAGGTGTTTGGATTGGGGTTTTAGAAAAAAGGTATAAAGTTGACTTTTTGTTTTAATGACGATGTGACCTTTACTTTTATGTATATTATAAATTTGATAATTAAAGAATGTATTAGAATATTTTAAGTAGGAGTAAAAATTTTAATTTTAAAATTTATATAAATTTTATAAAAATTAATTTAAAATTAATATTATTTTTTAAAATTAGAAATTTATAAATTTCTAATTAAAAAAATTAAAATATCTAATTAAAAAATTAAGTAAAATTTAAATATTCTAATTAAAATTTAAATATTTTATGTAGGAGTAAAAATTTTAATTTATAAATGTATATAAATTTAAAAAATTATAAAAAATATTGTATAAATTTTAAAATTAATAATTTTTAAAAAATTTAAAATTATAAAATATTGTATAAATTTAAAATTTATAAAATTTAAAATTTAATATTTAAAATTTAAATATAAAATTTTAATATTTTTTATAATTAAAAAATTTTTATTAAAAAAAAAAAAAAAAAAAAACCAGAAGCTAAAAGAAAAAAAAAAACGAAAAAAAAAAAAAAAAAAAAAAAAAAGGCAAAGCCCCTTCCCAAGGCAGTGCCTTGGGAAGGGACCGAGAGAGAGAGAGAGAGAGAGGAGAGAGAGAGAGAGAGAGAGGGGGAGAGGGAGGAGAGAGAGAGTGGGGAGTGGAATGAGTGGAGGGTACGGGTTGGGGAAAGAGGGAATGGGATATCCCAAGGGGTGGGGTTGGGATATCCCAAGGGATATCCCAGGGATATTCCTGTTTGGCGGGATATCCCAAAACAGGGATATCCCAAACTTGTTTGGGTATAAAGGGGGGATATCCCCCCTTTATACCACATCCAAACAAGGCCTGAGGGTCTATTTCAGAATTAGTTATTAGTTGAGAGGGTGCTTGTACATATACAACTCTTAAATAAGAGGCCACTGCAGTCGCCTATGGACCTCTACCCAACGCCTCGCTCTGTAGCACGAATCTTTCAGTTTTTTTTTTTTTAAAAAAAAAAAAAGTTATTATAGATCGTTATTTTATTAATTAAAATTTGTAAATATAATTGAGAAGAAGAGGAAGAAGGCTTAGACTTGGGCTGTGTTTTGTATTCTTTCGGCGCAGGGCCGTGGCTGTCGCCATTCGTCGCCGCGCGCGCCAACGGTTTCGGCGGATCCCTCTCCTTCGCCTGCAGGTTCGCTACCCATCTCTCCTCCTCCCTTTTCGCCTACTAGGGTTTCCGCTTTTCTAGGGTTTTGGAGGGTTTCCGACCGGTGGGAAGGGTGTGTTGGGCCACAGGGACAACGCGGCGACGGAGGGGAAGCGATCCATGGAGGCCGCTTCGAGGTCTAGCAGGGGGGGCTTCGACGACGATGACGACGACGAGGGCGACGAGTTTGCTAGGCGAGAGGGCTCCTCCTCGCGTAAAGGTCCTCCTTTCTTTCTCTTCGCCTTTCGTGTTTTTGCGCCGTTCTCTACTTGTGTTTTAGCTTTGGGGAAAGTCATTGGCTTTTTCTTGTGGATTTTGGTTGTACGGTGGAAATTTTGTGCGAGGGTTCTCTTTTTCGTGTATCTGAAAGAAAAAGGAATCAATTTTGTTGTCTTCTGTCGCAGAGTTGAGCATTAAAGCAGACGGGAAGGGAAGTGGCAGCGGCAGCGGCACTGATCAGCGGCCCAACACGCCGAAATCGAAGCATTCCGCCACCGAGCAGCGGAGAAGAAGCAAAATTAATGACAGGCAAGTATATGTTGGATGCATCACTCTTGCAGTGTGATGTACTCTTATTGTTTTCCTTGTATTATATGTATTTATTTAACAGTTGAATTGTGCTTATATGTCAAATAGCTAGTTTTGGCTATTGATTCTCCATTGGGCTTTGCGATGCTCAGATTGTTTTGTGATCATTGGGTCATTTTGGAATTATGTTGTTCTACAAAATGCTACTTTTTTGAAGTTCCAAAGCAGTTTCTAGTGTTAGTATGATTAGTTGACTGTAGTTAGTCTTTACATTTTCCTCATCTGGACATTTCCATGCCATTTGGTACAGATCTCAGCTGATGTACCAATATCTGAGAATGTTTACTCTCATGTTTTGGTTTATCCGTAATCATCATAGATTTAACTGTCCTGATATTTTTATTTTTATTTTGAGAGAGAAAGGTAGCATGGTATCCGTTCCGTTCGATTTTTTTTAGAAATAAATTTAGCTGGAAATTGTGAAACAATTAGGCTTTGAACTTGGGACCTCGGGTACCAACCACCAAGCCCTTTGCCACTTGCGCTAGGGCCAGACGGTCTATGTCCTGATATTAGCAATAGTTATTGATAAGCTCAGCATTTTTTTTATGGGTATAGCGTTCAATGACGTTGATTGCGCTCTTTTATCTCTTTGGAGTTTCAACAGTGTTGGATATGCAAGAAGTTTACAACAACAAATTAAGTCTCTTTGTCAGTATCCTTAAAGTGTCATTATCGGTGGTAGCTGATTGCTATTAAGTTCCAGATCCTGAGGGCAGATGTGTCAGAGAGGTACTGGTTCAATTGTCTAGTTTGTTGGACACTAAAATTTACATTGGATTCAACTTCATGCAGTACCAATGCGTGGCAAGTGCTTATTTGAAACTTAGTGAGCCATGAAGAAGGGTCTGACATTAACATTTAACAAAACCTTGTGCAATATTTTAATTAAGTTTCTTGCATGTTTTTAAGCTTTGGCTTAAACACTAAAACCTGATCAAAGTGTTTTGGTTTGGTCATGGAGACCAAAATTTTGGTCTAAAATTATAACATAACTTTTTTTGAGAATCAACCAAAGGAAGGCTGAGTTTAACATTGTTGACCAAACTGATTACCTATGGACGCTTTATGCTATTTATTCATTATTTTACGTGTACCCTACTACATTTTTTTTATTGGAGTATGAAACATGATAGTTATATGTATTAAAATATTGTAGAATTGGTTTTACTGTGATTATTCTAAGAATCTAATCTTTATGTCGGCCTATGGGCATATTCTTAAAAACAATAATTTCTGCTATAATCTATTTCAAAATTTGGGAGTTATCATTAAATGCTGATACTTCCTGTATATTACCTCATATGCATCACTGCCATTTTTAAGATCGTGAGCTGATGTATTGATGCACATGTTAATTATGTCAATTAGCTTCCTTACAGTTTAATGAATCACGGACAATGGTAATTATTGACTCATGGCATGTTCTTCACCTTTTTTTTTTTAAATTCAACTATCTTAATTGTTCAAAATTAAAACAGATCCTTCAATTTTTTCATGCAGATTTCAGATTCTTAGGGAACTCATTCCACAAGGTGATCAGAAGAGAGACAAGGCTTCATTTCTTTTAGAGGTATCCCTGTAATAGACGATGTTTCAATCATGTTTGTTGCCATGGACGATTCCCAAAATCTTTTTTTTTTTTTTTTTCCCTTCATGAAGGTTATTGAGTATATCCGATTCTTGCAAGAAAAGTTACAGAAGTATGAGGCAACAAATCCAGGATGGAATCAAGATAGTTCCAAATTATTGCCGTGGGTGAGAATTTTTTAGCCTTTATGCATCAAAATGAACATATCTGCATTTATCTATATAATATTTTGCCCTGATTGGGGCTTTATGCTTTTGTTGTTAATGCCTGTGGGAACTTCAGTCTTTGAAGTATTGTATAAACAGAGATCTTTGGGTTATAAGTTTGGTCATGGCATACGTGTGTTTTATGTTATATGCATAAGCATATTTGCTCGAAGTATATTATTTTAAATGCTGCACATCATATTCGTATTTAAACAAACCTTTTCCTTAACTCTAGTAAGTATTTAGAATTATATTCAACAAGGTATAACTAAGTTAAGCAAGCCTATTCTGCATTGTACTTGTATCTTATTAACTCCATTTACTTATGTGGATGCTGTTTTCTTATTATTGACTCCATTCATTAATATTGTATAGTAATTTCTGTTTGTAAATGCTGTTTTCTTTCTTTCTCTACATGCAAAAATGTTAATTTCAGCAATTATTGGACCCTTTTTAGTCGCCAAGAAAATATTGTGGTCCTCGTTAATTTTCACTTTGGTTTTCTGTTACAGGTTAACGTCTATTTTAGATCTTTCTGGAAAAGTGCACAGGTATCTGTTTGTGTAGAATATTTCAACCGGGATCAGTGTACTTATTATTTCTCCTATGATGAGTGCGTACCTGCCTTCTAAAATTGTTTTGCTTCCTTTTTTTTTTTTTTTTTTTTTCTCCAATAGAGTAACAACCATGGTCTCTCCGACCCTTCACAAGCCATTAAAAATGGGTCCTCTCCCTCCGGTTACATGTTCTCGGGCAAATATGCTGACAATGGTATTCAGGTGGCACCTGCAGTTTTGGCAGCTGTGGCTCAGAATCAAACCGAAACAGGGATGATGACAGCTGGTGTCTCTAGCAAAGCAGTGGAAACTCCTCAAAATTTCACCAGTAATCCCCAGCAATATCTCAATTCCTTTGTTGGGCGGAGAATCAGTGTTACTCAATTGCAATTGTTTCTTTGCAGATGAAACCATGAGTGGCGCTCTAGCCCCATGGTTAAGACCACATGGTGCAGCCGACACTGCTGCTAATAGTGAAATGTTTAGTGAACAAGAAGAGCTAGCAATTGATGAGGCTACTGTTAATTTGTCGAGTGCGTACTCCAAAGGGTCTGTCTTCTAGTCAATTGGTCCTATTTTTTACTTAGCTGATTGTCTTTTGGTTACTAGGACCTCGTCTCTTTTGGCAGTCTGTTTCTTGGTTCTTTTTGATGATTTTTTATTTCTCGAATTGTGCAATTAAATATGGAGTCACAGATGTCCTTATACAATCTGTAGGATATTTGTGCCTTCCTGTCTAGTGAGCCTCATTTTAGAAAGTTAACTTCAACTAGCTTTATCTCGTAAAAAAGTTTACCGATCATCCTTCTTTTACAGGGTGCTAACAACGCTTAGTCAGACTCTTCAGAACTCTGGAATAGATCTATCGCAGGCCAATTTGTCTGTGCAGATCAATTTGGGAAGGCGGTCAAAAAGGACTAATGCCAATGTGACAGCTTGCACCACCGAGGTACTATATTTTATTGTCATTTCTTATCTGTTTTCGAAATCTGGTGGTAAAGAGTCCTGATCCTAGTGTAAAATGGTGCCCTTGTTTCTTTCTTTACCTGGGTTTGATATGATTCCTAATGACGCTTGCTTAGCTGCTCTAATTTTTCTAGTTTATCGTTAAATTTGGTAACTGTGATGTCCTCGTTGATAACCAAATCCTTTGCATAACAATATTGGTCCTCAGAGAGATAAAGTAGTAAGGCAACAAGGCCTGTTGATCATTTTGCACTCATATTTTAGCCCTAGAAAATAGCTCTTGGCAATGTTAGCCTCTGTCTGAATGAAGAAAGTACTTGTAGGGAACGTGGGCTTCACCTTATTGTGCAAAAAGCTAAATTTGTGAAATATTTACGCTGAAAAAGTTGGCAGCCTATCAGAATTCAATCAAATTGCATCCCGATAGATTGTTCTCTCGGTCCTTTTGAGTTGTTAATAGAATTACAAGTGCATCTCTTGTTAATAAGATTTGATTGGTAACAAATTTGTGCTTGTGATGGTAGTGCTTCTTTCTGACCGCAAAACACGATTTACATCATAGTATTTTATCAACATTGTTATCTGCTTGATGTTTTTCTTTTGATATTTGGCTTCTTTTTTCCTATTTTCCCTTGTTACCATTTTTCCATGGAAAATAAGGTTGAAAATGACTTGATGAACTTCATTATTATATTTGCTCACTAGTCCTACATTCCCGGTTGCTTATTCAATAGTCCTATACCATAAGAAGTCCATCTTTTGGCTACAGCTAATACTTAAGAAGATCATTTCTTGATCTATTACTGATGCCTTTTCCTCTGTGGTAGGATCAGGAAGATCCTGCATGCACCAATCAAGAAACAGAGTGTCGCGAGGATTTTACTCAAGCGCCTAAACGGCACAAGACCGATTACAGCTAGTGCAGCTACTACACAGTAACCCCCTGTGCTTCCCTGTTCAAATATACTAACTCGTCCTCTTTTAAAGCGCAGCACCTCGGACACCATGTACATTGTATGTTTCAAACCGTGATTGGCACCGAAAACAACACTCGGGTATTCTTTCATTTTGTCTCTTTGTACCTCTAGAAGAGGCTTCCATTATAAATTGTGAAGCCGCTTTTTCTTTACTGGCTTCCATTGACATGCGAAGTTGCTCTTTTTCTTCTGGCGAAGGGACGGTGTGGTTACTAGATTGTTTAATACTATGGGTTCTTTGTAGTAAATATCATTGTATTGGGTGAGCAGTGCATCTTTGTCATTGTTTGTGCATCGGTTCCTTTATTGTTTCAAAACCTGAGTAGAATTATGAAAATTTTATCTTATTAAAATTGAAATTACTGTTTATAGCAAGTCCTTTAAATACTGTAAAAATCAGGTAATGCTGCTATAAGATATTTACGACACCACGTGTGGGGTTTGTTTTCTCTCATTTACTTATTCAATGGAAATTATCGTTGATAATTTTTTTTTATTAAAATAAAAATTACTGTAAAAAGTAAGTTTTAAAAATATTTTAAAAGTCAAGACCGCGTGAGATTGTCGTTTTTTTCTCATCTACTTATTTTATGGAGAATAGATAATTTTTATTTATTAAAATAAAAATTACTTGATTTGTTTTCTTTCATTCACTTATTCAATAGAGATTACTGTTTACAACAAATCCTCTAAATATTTTAAAGATTAGGTAATTAAGTTTCTCATTTACATAATGTGGGACCAAAATTCTGCATATTATCAAATTTCACCAAAAGATTAGGAATTTACATTTGCAATGGGTGAAAGCATAGTCTTTAAAAGAAAGTATAGCTAAAAGCCTCTTATTTCTGCTCTGTATGTATCAAATGTAATGTATAATCTTATGCTGCTGTTCTTCATAGTATGAATTCGACCACATCAAAAATACATAAAAACAATATATAAAAATCATGTCATGCATAAAACACTAATAAGGACTCTTAGTTAAGGAGCTTATTATTTTGTGTTTTTTTATGCTATGTTAATCTTTCAAGTACTGCACTAATTTCGACCTCAATAGTGTAATAATATTCTTCTAAGATTTATTTCTCTTTAGGTAAAAATTCTTTATTTTTTTTTTTTTTTTTTTTTCACATCCTCAACTTTGCCACATTATTCCACAGCTGATTCCCTTTCTATTCCAGCTGAAGTAAGTAATGTATCCTAGCAAATTACTTACTAAGCTACAGAAATGAATGAAAATTTGGCTGTTTAAATGGAAACTGACACTTCATTAGCTTTTGATTGATTAGCACAGATATACAAAAAAAAAAAAAAAAAAAAAAAAAAAAAAAAAAAAATTTGTGGATAAATAAGTAATGGATGATGATACCTGAGCTCTCGAGTTAAGTAGTATATACAAAAAAGAGAATCAAATCACATAGGAGGAGCAAATCCCCAGATAAGAAACAAGACCAAAGTATCTATCATCAATTCATTCACCACTAAATAGGTGCTAATTCTTATCAGCAAATTATTATTAGCAAAAATACGAGTTTTACATCAGATGATACAACAAGGTAGTTTAATTTTGCAACCAATTCACCAATACCACCTAAGAAAAATTTGGTACCATTGCAACCAATTCACCAATGCCCTAATCCACTTTCCCGATCCCACCCAAATCCCCAAATTGGTACCATCGATTCGAAAGGAGGAGGAGGAGGAGGAGGAGGAGGAGGAGGAAGAGGAGGTGGCAGTCACAGGACCTGGCGATCGGCGGCGTCGGCGACGAGGGGCAACCTGGGGATTTGGCCGAGGAGGCAGACGGTGGAGCCGTAGACGAGGGAGGCGAGCAAGAAGAAGAAGACGGTGCTATCGACGCTCTGCAGGATCTCGTAGCCGAACCCGTCCATGGGGGCGAAGGATCGCTCGAGGAGGTCGGGGAAGATGAGGAGGACGTCGAGGACGATGGCCTGCATCGTGTTGAACCGGACGTATCGGCTGAAGCGGGAGGGGTTGCGCACCACGGCGAAGTAGAGCGTGAGGAAGAGGAGGAAGGGGGTGAGCGGGGAGGACCGGAAGAGGCGGATCGCGGGCACGAGGGGTTGGATTAGGGTTTGGAGGAAGGGGAACTGCGCCAGGACGAAGCGCCCGTACTGTACCCCGTCCAGGAAGGGGTAGAGGTAGCACGCCGCGGAGATCACGCGATCAGGGGGGTCGGCGGAGTCGCCGTTCTTCGCCGCCACGGCGTAGGAGGAGCGGCGCCGCCTCCTCCCCCGCCGCAGGAGGAGAGGGAGAGTAGGTAGGTGGTGGTGGTGGGTGATGGTGATGATGGAGGTGGAGATAGGGTTTGGGAGAGGAGGAGAGGGAGAAGGAGAGAGGATGATGAGGAGCGAAGGATAGGAGGAGGGACGAAGCCATTGTTACCCGCTACTCTCCTCCTCTCCTCCCTTTTCCGCTTAATTTCTTTTTTTTTTATTTTATTTTATTTTTAATTAAATACTGATATATATATTTTAAAACTGTAAAATTAATTTATATATTATTTTATATTTTAAATTTACTTGTATAGTTGTATATCCCTCCGAACATCTCATCCCTACGAAAATATTCTTTAGTTCCCAACAAGAGGGAGATTCGAAGCCTGGCGACCGCCAACGGACTGTGGGGGGCTTACTCTCTCAAGAGAGGGGCTTGGGGCAAGAAGGCTCTAATCACTATTGCGTCCATCTGGTGGGAGGTCTGGCTAGAAAGAAATCGAAGAGTCTTCGACAATAAGTCTCGTAGCTTCAGTGATTTACTCGCTGCGATCCGGCTCTGCCGTTCGCAGTGGTCTGCGTTTTGTCCCTAGGTCTGTATTTGCATCTCCCCTTCCTCCCTCTCCTCCTCCCTTCTTTTCCCTTTTTTTGGCTTTTCGGTCTGAGGCCTGGTTGCCTCTGGTTTGTAGCTAAATTCATTTCCCCTATGAATGAAGTGGCGGCATGCTGCCTTTTCTCAAAAAAAAAAAAAAAAAAAAAAAAAAAAAAAAAAAAAAAAAGTTCTTTTAAATTTTTATTTTTTAATTCTTAAATATGAGGAATATAAGATATATATTTATAATCCACAAAAATTATTATTTTTATATAATTGTTTTTATAATTATTTTTGTAGTACTATAATTTAAAATTTATTAACTTAATCAGATTATAGATTTGATATTTTTTAAAAAAGAGAAAAATTCATAATTGAATTAAACCAAATATCAAACAGAAAAGTTTTTTCTTCAAACATAATTACCTTTCATTTTGCAAAAATTTTAAAATTAACGGTTGTTATTTATTTTAAAAAGTATTTACTAATTGCTAGTATAACTGAATGAATTTTATAGTTATTTATTGACGGTTGTTTATTTATTTTGTATGATATTGTTATTCTTAACATAATTTTTTATTATTTACGACGAATATATTAAAAGAGAAATATTTATTTTTTACGTGATTCCAGAAATATATATTAAAAGAGAAATATATATTATTTAAGATGTAAATTAATTTGTAACTCCCTCCAAACTTCTTATCCTTACATAAATGACAAATATTTTATAATTATTTTAAATTTTTGTTTTTAAAATTTTATAATGAGTAACGTAAGATATACACTTTAAAATAAAGTATACAAGTAGTGACTTATTTTTATATAAATTTATGTTTCAAAATAAATTTCAATTTAATTTTTATATAATATTTTTTAAATTTTTTTAGTACTATAATTTAAAAATTATTAGCGTAGTTTGAAAATGCAGAACAATATAATTCGAACCGATTCAGTAAGAGCTGATATCAAACATAAAAGTTTTTTTTCAGACATAATTACCTTTCACACCTTACATAAGTTTTAAAATTAATTTTATTTTTTAAAAAGGGGATTATCGCACTGGATAAATTTAGTTAATTGTAAATATCTAAATAATATTGATTTTCGGTGCATCCCTTTTGTTTCAAACACCCCAACAACTCCCAAAAAGTCTCTCTACTTTCTATTTCATCGACTTTTCTTACACCAAATACAATATCTTTTTTTAAAAACTATATAAAATAATGATTGCATTATAAAATTTTAAACTATTAGAATTAGAATTATATATTTTATATGGACTTTAAAGTTTTTTAAAATATTCAAAATGTGAGCTTAATTAAATAAAAAGAATTAAATAATATTAAAAGACTAACAAGAAACGAATCAAAACCTCTTATATGTAAAAATTTAAAAATAAAAATAATAATTTTTTAAAAAATTATTATTAATTAAGTACAACATATATTGCCCGTGCAATTTTCATGATTCTCCACAAATTCCACATGAGTATTGTATTAATAGAACCCCACTAATAAAAATAAAAATTCAAGAATCTGATTAACAAAAAAAAAAAAAAAAAAAAAAAAAAAAAATGTATTGCTTTAATGAGTGGGGCATGCATACAGAGGAAAAAAATTTCCAGTTGCTTCCGGTTGTATAATACTAAATTAGTTGCAAGTTGCAACTATAAATTATTTTTATTAAGTTGCAAATACTGTATGCCGAAAAGAACTGAGTTGTTACTACTGGTGATACATTTCTGGTTTATAAAATTAGTAACGGAACAACAACACCAAACATATATATAGCTAGCTAGCTAGGTATACATTGTAACAGCCCGGACGATCTGCCGCCGCCTAGGATGACATTGCTTTGAGGCCGGCGAGGCGGAGAGGATGATGGTTGGCCTTATGGAAAATGTTGGGGGAAGTTAGAGAGGGATATTGGTTGAGAGAGAGAGAGAGAGTTGGGAGAGATTGTAGTTGAGATAGAGAGGAAGAAGAGAGGAAGAAGGGAAGAAGAAGGTTTTGGAGAAAAACTTGTAATATTTCATTCATGCTCTCTCTTCTTACATCTTGTCTCTATTCATATGCTACTACAATACTGTAAATGTAAATTATTACATCCAGAGGGGTTGTCTGTAAAGAAGGGTTTAATGATGTGGGCCTCTGGGCCTTCCAGTTGGGTGTGGGCTCTCAGGGCCTGCGGTCCAGTTGAGGCCTGCGGACCCACTATGAGCATCTAAGTGCTGCACTGCTGGCTTCCTCTCGATCCTTCTCTGCTACTCTAGATCCTGTCGCCCCTTTTCCTCTTCTGCAGGGATGCCCTAGCTCTCTCCGGACCTGGCTTCCTCCATCTCCGAAGCTGCTTCTGCTTACTTCTCTTCCCCCCATTTTTTTACTATGGTTACTACTTAGCTCTCTACCCCCTCCCTACTCCTAACTGTAACTTATTTTTTGCAGGCTTGACATACATCTAGCTAGTTTTAGTCATCAAACAACAACACAACAATACATACTTACCTACCTAGCTAGGTATGGACAGAATTAGTGTTCCCAGCATGAGAGGGAGCCCCCACACAACGGCTTCGTAGTACTGTTCATCCTGCAGCAGTTCGGAATACGGGGACAGCATTTGCGGGGCAGATCCTTTTTAATCCCCGAAGAATTAGCTGTAGTTGTAAAAACTATAGCTGCTGCAACAACATTAGTGATCGCTTCTTGAGAGAAAGAAATAGAGATTTGGTAAAAACTAAAACCTATATAATTACTAACTGTTCCTAACGTAAGCAGTAAAGTACTTGATGATTGATATTCGAGATCTTGAGTTCGAAATCTAATTGTTTCATATTTCCAGCTAAATTTATTTTTTCTAAAAAAAAAAAAGCAAAACGAAAACATACTATATTTTTCTAAAAAATAAAACAAAACTATATAATTTAAAAAAAGGAAATTACAAGTGCACTCTTCCTATCCTCTTTTATTGGCTTACTCAGTTCTCCTATTTATAGGCAAGAGTTGTCTATAACTCTTGGATATCTATGATAGTTATTTTTTGTTATCTTAAATTAGAATTTTGATTTGTTTCTCAAATCAAGATGGCCGCACCATCAGAGTATTTATAGAGATAGGGAGAACATAACTTTTTAAAATTAGTCAAAGATTTACTATTCCTTAACTCCTATATGCGTAAGCAAATTCAATAGCATAATTATACTAATGTAGATGGGGTAGTTCAAAGTTGGCGAACTATAAAAAAAATATCTGCAGTTACTCTGAGAAATTAAATTTAAAGCTATTTGTCAGAGACTAAAGTTTTAGTGCGATTTTTTTTTTTGCAAACTATCAAACTCCAAAGAAAAATCACTTCGTGAAGTTTTACTGCATCCATCTAGAAGCTTCTTTTTGAATCTCAAGACGTCAGACGCGGAAGCCGAAAAGTTATGTGCTTCTTTAAGTTTCTAGGGTAATAAATATAGAACTCTTGGAGCTCTTAGCCTCCACTTTTAGTTTATATTTGTACGCCACTTGGCATTTTTTTATTAGGCATTTGGACGGCGAGTGGTCTATAAAAGATTGTGACCTCCACCCTCATAGGATAAGTAAGAAACAGTTGTATTTTTTAATTCTAGAAATACAATTCATCTTCTTCAAAACTCTCTCTCTCTCTCTTGCACTTTAATTTTGGACGAGTAGGTCCAATTCACAATAGACGGTGTAGATTTGCTCACTTCGCAAAGAAAGACAAGCGCCGCGCGGACTTTTTAAGCAATTTTGCTTTTTTAAGTCCGTGACATATTGCAGGCTCTATGCAATTAATAGCTTTGCCTCATTTGCTGAGTTTCATCCACCCTATCCCATTTTGGAAATGCACCCCTCTCTTACCCACCATATATAAATTTTCATATCCAACGATCATGTAACATAATAAATTCTTATATCCAATTACCACCTAACACATTAAGTTGGGCCAATAAATATTTTAAAGTTGGTCCGAGAAGTACAACAGGCCCAGGTAGAATCGCAAATGCTGTAGCAAGGATTTTTATAGATTTAGATTCGTGGGTGTTAATACTGATTTTGTGCCTAAATTGAATTTTGGCCATTTTCGTTTTCAAAAATTAATTTTTTTATTTTTAAAATGCTAAATTAGAAACAGCTAAAATTTGCTCTCTGGAATCTGATTCTTATTTTTTACACAAATTTTTAAATTTTATTTTGATTTTAATTTCAAAATTTAAATTAATTTTAAATTTTAATTTTCAAATTATAAATTATATATTTTTTAAATTTAAAAAAAAAAAATATTATTAACAAAAATAAAAAAAAAAACTAACCAATTTAATACCTCATCTTGGCAAAAAAATTTACTACCTACTGTACTTGGAAACTGATGAAAACTAATGAACATTTAATGTCTCATATTGGGAAAAAAAAATTTAATGGGTTGTATTTGGAAATTGATGAAAACTAATGCATGTCTTGGCAAAAAATTTAATGCAAGTTGTACTTGAAAACTGATGAATGTACAAGATTAAATGTGCATCACAAGTTCTTATTCCTAAACCCTAATAAAACCCAAAATACTTTAAAATTTAAACAACACAGTATTTACAACATTTGTTCAAATGGCATAAATTTATATTATTAGTTCAACATCATTTTCACTCTTGGTATAAATATGAAAATTTTTATATATAGCATATTATACTGTAGAATTAAATTATTATACTATTAATAGTATCAAGTCATCAGTGCTATTAATTTTTTGACTCTTACATTAGAATGATAATGAACTCTTAAAATTTTATGAATAATTTAAAAAATAATATAATTTAAAAAATAAAAATGATCAAATAAGCAAATTTACTGATAAAAAATTTAGTAGCATCAAATATTTAGTGTTATCGATAGCATAGTAATAATTTTTTTGTACTATATTATAATATTTGCATATAATATACTATATTATTCGTGATATAAAATTAAAGATAATTTTTAACCGTTCAATATAAAGAGTAACATTATAATAAAATTAGGTTATAGGGATACATGTTTGTGACACTTTTTTATAAGTGTCCCATTTATAATCCATCTATATCAAAATTAGATTATAGGGACATATTTTTAGGATACATTATAATTATATGTCGCTATACACCTTAACTACGGCTCATATAGCGACACTAATGACAAGTGTCGGTATTCTTTTCAGCAAATTTTTTTTAAATTTTTAGCAATACTTAAAAGTGTCACTATAAAATAAACATTGAGCTCTCTTAGAAATAAATTCTCTCACCCTCCAAAAAAAAAAAAAAAAAAAAAAAAAAAAAAAAAAAAAAAAAAAAAAACTCCATGCGTACATTGAAGGCTCTTTAATTGAACTCTCTCACCTTTTAATAAATTCTCCGCATCTAACTACCAAATGAACAGCATTAATGTGGGTGAATAAATATTTCAAAAAATATTTATTCAAGTTAAAAAAAAAAAAAAAAAAAAAAAACTATAAGCAATAAAACGATAGTAGATGAACAATGGAAAAGAGCACAGTACTGCAAAAACGGGAAAAGAGTGCGTTTTAGGCAATAATTGGCTAAACGGGCCATAAAGGTAACAGATTCTCCATAAAAGAATTCGACCCATTAACACACTTAACAAACTATTATTAGTAAGGTATTAATGAAACCATGTGAGGAGAGGATTCACGAGTGATAGGCGCAGCTTTTTAATAGTGATTTTGGATCTAAAATTAATTTTTATTTAAATAAAGTGTTTAACAATTTTATTTTCAAAATTTAATTCTAATTCTTAAAATTAATTTTTTTTATTTTTTAAATCTAAAATTAGAAGCAGCTAAAATTTATTTTTTGAAATATGATTCTGATTTTTTTTACGCAAATATAAATTTTTTATTTTGATTTTAGATTCAAATGTTGAATTTAATTTAAATTTTAAATTTATATTTGAATTTTTAAATTTAAAATTTCAACTTTTATATTTTAAATTTCAGATTTTAAAATTTTTAAATTTAGATGCTAAATTTTATATTTTATATTTTATATTTTATATTTTAAATCTCAAATTTGAATTTTAAGATAAAATTTAAATTTTAAATTATAAATATTAAAATTTGAAATCTTAAATTTTAAAATTTCAAAATTAAAATTTAAATTGTAAATTTTAAAATTGAATATATAAATCTTGATTAAAAAAATTAAATTGTAAATTTTAAAATTTAAAATTTATATTTTAAATTAAAATTTCAAATTATTGTGTAATTTTTTATTTTTAAATTTTAAATTTAAATTTTAAAATAAAATTCAGTAAATAAATTATTATTTGCAAACATAAAAAAAAAATTGCCAAACAATTTTATAAAATTATTCCGAAAAATTATTTTTCATATAAACATTGTAAAGTTTGGTATTGAGATTTATTTAACTCTATTAGATGTAGTAGAGTTAGGATAAAAATATAGAGGAATATATTTATATGTTTTCTGGTTGAACAGCAAAAAAATATATATATATCATGATCGAATAATTATAAAATATAAAATGTAATATTTAATGCAAAAACAAATATTATATTTTCTCATCCCGTAAGGCAATCTCTCCGCATTTCCAAATAAAGATTTAGTTAAATTTTCTACAATTTTTAACTAAAATCAATATTCAAAATCAAAATCAATTGTAAAAAAAATCATTTTTATCATAAGTTAGGTTAAACTTGCCGAAAATTACTGTTTACAGTCGGTAATGTTGCTGTAAATATTTACGACACCTTATGAGGGTGTTTTTCATCGTTCACTAGTTAAATAGAGTAAGGATTTTTTTTCTTATCAAATGAAAATTATTATTTACAATAAGTTCTTTAAATGCTATAAAAATTAAATAATGCTACTCCAAATCTGCCGAATCACTCATGTTATGATCTTCTACATCCTAGGTCTTTCCGTTCCGTCATCGACCATTATCATTCTAACCGCACATTTCATAATTGGAGGGCTAAAAAATTAATAGCACCAATGACTAAGTGCTATCGATAGTATTCCAGTCTATATATATATAGAGAGAGAGAGTAGAGCTTATATGCTTTTAAAAGCACAAATCCATCCATACTTGTAAATTTTTTATCATTAAATTTATATTGGAATTTGTGTTTTTATAAAGTCAACTAAAAATAGAAAAAGATAAAGTAAAAAGTATAAATTCCAATACAAATCTAATTGTAAAAAATTCACAAGTATAAATAAGCTTGTGCTTTTAAAGACATATAAGCTCTACACACACTCTCTCTCTCTCTCTCTCTCTCTCTCTCTCTCTCTCTCTCTATATATATATATATATATAAATCTTTTTGTACTTATAACTTTTTCACTTTTGGATGAAGAAATGTGTGATTAAGATAATAATGGTCCTTCTAGGGTTTAGTGGGTTGTTGAAGAAAAAATATAAATCCTATGGACTATTATAATCCTAAGTGCACATTCCTTTATCTAAAGACCAAAAATTTATGAGTAAGAAGAGTTTTACTAATAAAAATATAATAGCCAGACATATATATATATATATATATATATATATATATATATATATATATATATATATATATATATATATATATATATATATCTGTCGAGTTGCACTACAACAAAATTAGGCTATAGCGACACTTTTAAGTATTTTTAAAATCTAAAAAAAGTGTCGCTGACAAAAATACCGACACTTATTGTAAATGCTGCTATATGTGCCGTCGCTAGGGTGTATAACGACACATTTTTGTAATGTGTCTCAAAAATGTGTCCATATAACATAATTTTGGATATAGATGGAATATAGATAGGACACTTATACAAAAGTGTCACAAACATGTGTCCCTATAACCTAATTTTGTTGTAGTGTTGTTTTTAAAAGCACTACAATATTGACGCTATAATACTTTTAGAGTAATGCTAGGTGTACACCCCAAATGGGGTGTACATCCTACATCCACCCCATCCTGGGGTGGGTATTTATCCACTCGTCACATCGATGTGACGAGTGAAATTCACCCTACTCCAAAATGGGGTGGGTGTAAGATGTACACCCCATTTGGAGTGTACATCTAGCATTTTCCATAGTTTTAATCGTTGAATCATTTCTAATATTTTTTTGGATTATACATAATAGTGGGTTTCAAAAATAATCATTATGGTTGATTTTTGATTCAATGATTAAAAAGCCAGTTCCAAAGACTAAAAAGATTTTAATATTTTTAAAAAAATTATAATTCAGTATAGATAAATTAAATTTTTTTATAAATAAATATTTTTATAAATAAATTAAATTTTATATTTAAGTTTGACTAAAAATTAAATAATTCTATAAAATTAATATTTCAAAACAAAATCACTTCTATAAAATTCACTTTCTCAAAATTTAGACCAATCAGTCCGAAATTATAGCTTGTGGTAAGTAGTAACTGCTTTAAATACCACAAAAATCAGTTAATATTGCTGTAAAGTATTTACGACATCATGTGACTCGTTCATTTATTCAATGCAGATCACCATGCGAGGAGATGTTTTCCCTCGTTCATTTATTAAATGCAGATTACTATTTATTCAATATTTTTTTTATTAAATAAAAATTATTATTTATGTTATGATTTGATTAGAATTATAATTAAAATTTAATTAAATTAGAATTAATATTTAAATCTGTTAAAGATAAATTAATTTAGATTTAAATATTAATTAAAGTATAATTCTAATTTAAGTATATTTAAATTTATTTTGGGTGGAGTTTATATATTTCTTCAATATAGAGAGCATATATTAATATAAGTACGTATGATCTTAAGGATGATCGTACGATAAAAAAAAAGTCTTATAGATTTATAAAAAACGAGAAAAATGTGAGAGAAATTCAAGATGAGGGTTCGGATTGAAACTATTTTATTACAAAGAGGAGTCGGTGTAATTCTCTTCTTGGTTAATGAATCTTATTTCACCTGTATATTTTTTTTTAATTTTTTTTTTTTAATTTTTTTTTTTTTTGTGCTGGGTCCAGTTATGTTGAGATGACGAGTTTTTGATAAAAAATTTGATTTGATGTTTTTACTGTGAAATCACAATATTAGGCGTTACGAATTTGGGCAAACATCGGATTTCCCAACAATTTACATTTTGTTTTTTAAATGCTATAAAAATTAGGTAATACTTATGTAAGGTATTTACGAAACCATGAGAGGTTATTTTTCCTTATTAACTTATTCAATGGAGATTATTATTTACTCCATTTGAGTTTTTTCCTTATTAATTACCATGTGAAGGGTTACAGTAATGGATTATTTTCTCTCATTCAATTATTCAATAGAAATTACTATTTACTGAGTTTTTTTCCTATTAAATACTATTTACTGAGTTTTTTTCTTATTAAATAAAAGTTACTATTTATAGTAAGTACTTTAAAAATTAGGTAATACTGTTGTACAGTATTTACGAGAGATTTTTTCGCTCATTAACTTATTCAATAGAGAAAAAAAAAATATTAAAATAAAAAATATGGTTTACAATAAATCATTTAAATAATGTAAAAATCAGATAATACTACTGTAAAATATTCACTTATTTAATAAAAATTACTTTTTATACTATGTAAAAAAAAAATTCATATTAAAATAAATTTTATTATTGACAATAAGTTTTCTAAATGCTGCAAGCCTTCCCTCGTTCAATGGAAGATGTCACTCTTTCTCATTCAATGGATCATTCAATGAAGAACAAGATGTCACTTTTCCTCATTCAATGGATCATTCAATCGAGATGGTTCATTCAATGGAGATCAGATCACGTGAGTTTGGAAGATGTCCTCTTCTAAAAATTAATGCGATGGATCATTCAATGGAGATCAGATCACGTGAGTTTGGAAGATGTCCTTTTCTAAAAATTAATGCGGCTTTCACTGTTCTGAATCCTCAGCTACAGAACCGGCACCTCTCAGTCACCGTTGGGAAGGGAGGCGTGGACGTGGATGCCGGAAAAGGGAAGCCGGATGGCGGCGGTGGCACTGCCGTCGGAGTCGGCAAGGGAGGCGTGAACGTGTACGCCGGAATATTACTTTGTTTTTTACTGTTTGAATTGTGAAATTTTAAAAAATATTCGATTTTAAATTTAAACTATCAGCACAAAAATTTAAATTTTTAATTTTAAATTTTAAAATTTTAAAATTAGGATTTAAATTTAAAATTTTAAAATTTCAAAATTTAAAATTTAAAATTTTATAATATTAATTTTAAGTTTTAAAAGTAAAATTTAATTATTTTAAAATAATAAATTTTAACTTTACAATTTAAAATTTTAAATTTCAAAATTTAAATTTTAAATTTAGACTTTATTTTTAAAATTTTTAAATTTTTATTTTTAAATTTTAAATTTTAAATTTTTAAATTTTTAAAAGGGGAGAAATGCGTAAGAGGGCAAGGGAGAAATCAAAATGAAATTTTTTTTAGCCAATCTAATCTCTCTCTTTTTTTCTCCCAAAATATTTCCAAACATTAATAATACACTGTATTTTTTTTATATTGTTAGGCCATCCAAACGGACTAACTAATAAAAAAAAAAAAATAGGGATAATTACCTGTGTACCCCTGTAATATGATGAAATATCTAATTTACCCTTCTTATTTTTTTCTTTCAAAAATACCCCTAATACGTTCTACATTTTTTCTGATATACCCCTATTTTGAGGGTATATCAGAAAGAATTTGGGTTTTTAGAAGGGTATATTAGAGAGCAGATTTTTTGAGAGGTAAATATGAAAGTTGGGAACTTAATAGGGGTATATAGGCAATTGCCCCAAAAAAATAATACTTTTTAAAATATAAAATAAAATAATTTAAAACTCTCTTTTGGAGGCTTCCTATACGTACCCTAAAATTTTATATTTGAAATCTCAAATTTGAATTTTAAGATAAATTTTAAATTTTAAATTATAAATTTTAAAATTTGAAATCTTAAATTTTAAATTTTCAAAATTAAAATTTAAATTGTAAATTTTTAAATTTTAAATTAAAATTTCAAATTATTGTGTAATTTTTAAATTTTAATTTTTAAATTTAAATTTTAAAATAAAATTCAGTAAATAAATTATTATTTACAAATATAAAAAAAAAAATTGCCAAACAATTTTATAAAATTATTCCGAAAATTTATTTTTCATATAAACTTAGTAAAGTTTGGTATTGAGATTTATTTAACTCTATTAGATGTAATAGAGTTAGGATAAAAGTACAGAGGAATATATTTATATGTTTTCTGGTTGAACAGCAAAAGAAAAAATAATTATAAAATACAAAATGCAATATTTAATGCGAAAACAAATATTATATTTTCTCATCCCTAAGGCGATCTCTCCGCATTTCCAAATAAAGATTTAGTTAAATTTTCTACAATCTCTAACTAAAATCAATACTCAAAATCAAAATTAATTGTAAAAAAAATCATTTTTATCATAAGTTAGGTTAAACTTGCCGAAAATTATTGTTTACGGTCGGTAATGTTGCTGTAAATATTTACGACACCTTATGAGGGAGTGTTTTTCCTCGTTCACTAGTTAAATAGAGTAAGGATTTTTTTTCTTATCAAATGAAAATTATTATTTACAATAAGTTCTTTAAATGCTATAAAAATTAAATAATGCTACGGTAAGATCCACTATTGTTTTTCTATGTTCACTTATTCACTGGTGATTACTATCTATAAAATCTATAATTTGAGAGTTCCATACCGATCCTATATTGAGCCACGTCACTATTTATCTTCATATTGAGCCACGTTGATCTTTAAGAAATGAGCCAATGAGAATACTCAATACATTCAAAAAAAGTATTGAACGCACCCGGTGTACTATGCATTGCTGACATGACATCTTTTTATTCATCTAGGGTCGCTTCGGTTTCCCCTACCTCCCCACCCCCCTCGGTTGCTCAGGCCCCCGCCCCCGGTTTCCCCTCCCCCGCCCCCGGTTTCTCCCCACTTTCTCTCTCTTCCTTCTCCCACCCACACCCTCTCTCTCTCTCGCGCTCTCCGAAAGGGCCGGTTTCTCCCATCTTTCTTTCTCTTTCTTCTCCCACACCCCCCTCTCTCTCTCTATCTCCCGCTCTCCGAAAGGGTCTGCGGATCCACGACAACCCGGCGCTGGACCACGCGCGGCGCGGCGGCTGCGCCCGCCTCTTCCCGGTCTTCGTGCTCGACCCGCGCTATCTCGAACCTGACCCGACCGCCTTCTCACCCGGGTCCGCAAGGTCCGGGCTGAACCGGATCCGGTTCCTCCTCGAGACCCTCGCCGATCTCGACTCCGCGGGTCAGGAACTTTTGTTCCCTAAGCAAAATTCTACACATCATGCATGTCCTGATAATTAATAGCTATTTATCTTTTATTTGATTAGAAGGCTCCGGTTCATCTGCGGGAGCCGCGGTCTCTCTCTCTTTGTCTTCCTGAGAAGCGGCGAACCTCCTCCCCGTGGGTGTCTGACCTGATCCGACCCGATCAATTATCAACAGAGCCGGGCCCGGGATATGATCGAACACCTTGCGTGCACCCCAAACCCAACACCGCCACCTCCACCTCATCCGTCGCCGAGTCCATATGGCAACAAATCAAATCCGAACGCTCAGGTATCATCTCTCTCTCTCTCTCTCTCTCTCTCTAAACCTACACCTAATAATCATTCCTCTCCAATTATGCAGTATCCGAGGATCACTTAGGCGATGGGGGCGCGGGCGCGGGCCTGATGATCCGAAGTGTTGGTAATTCGAAATAGAAACCCTTTTTTTGGGGTTATGATGTCTACAATTTTTTTTTTTTGCTGCTTATCTTATAACATTTTTTAAATTAGTATCTTAATTTTAATAGTTTTTATTCCACTACTTACATTTGCAACATTCTTGACAAAACATACTGTCAATTAACAGAATATTTTGTTAAATTATGGGGTCGCAGGACCGGAAGGGTCGACAAGGTAGGGTTTTCACGGCGGCTGGGGAGAGTCCACCGCCCGGATGAGCGGCGGCGGCGTCGGCAGCGGCGCTGTGGCTGGAGCTGGCGCGGAAGAGGAGTGGGGCTGCGCCGCGGCAGCGCTTAGAGTGGAGGTAGAGGAAGAAGACGAAGACGAAGACGATGAACGCGACGATCACCACGATCACCATGAGCTCCGCCGCCACCGCCGTCAATATCTTGGCTCCACCTTCTCCTCCTCCTCCGCCGCCGCCGCCGCCGTCGATGATGGATTGGGCCATTTGGGTCATCACGGATAAAGGAGACGAAAAATTATAAAAAAATTCTACAATCTTAATTTTTTTTTTAAAATATTACAGTAATAAATCTAGAAATAAAATATTATTATTCTCTGTGAGATATCAAATAAATAAAAAAAAAAAAAAAAAAAACCTAAAAATTCTGTGCAGGGTATCAAAGAAGCGGCAGGGATGAAGTTCTGGAATTGGATCCTGATGAAAGACTAAAGAGAGTTGGTCCGATTGTGGGCGGCTAGCTGTTGGGATCCTCTCTCTGTGGAGATTCTCGGTATTTCTTAATTTCATAATACAATATTTTTTTGCTTTTTTTTTTTGTGTGATTTATTTCTCTCTATGTGTTTCCTTCACGTAAGCATGGAGTTTAAGTTGAACCTAATAAAAAAAGGAAAAAAATAAATAAGTTGGAGACGAACCTAAGTCAGATACAAATTCAAAGTTGAGTTTAAGTTGTATAGTCACATCAAAATTTTTTTTAAAAAAATTATTTGCTATTAATTTGCTAAATAGATGAGGATTTAAAATTTTTCATGAACGTTGAAATTTGCACTTTATTTTATTAAAAATTCATATATTTATTTAAAATTTTCATACATTATATTTAAATTTCATGTCATGTTCTTTAATTTTTCATGAACATTGAAATTTTATGTCATGTTCTTTAATTTTTCATGAACATTGAAATTTTTAATGAACTATATAGTAAAATAATTACTATATATAATATATGATATATATATTCTATAGTAATTTAGAGTACATGGTATATCTATAGTAATAATTCATGAAAATTGATAAAATGAAAATTTTAATTTAGAGTAATTTAGAATACATCATATATCTATAGTAATAAAAAAAAGTGAATATAGAAAATTTTAAATCAATTTTCTTTGATAATTGTTATATTAAAATTTCAGTTAAGATTTTCGACAAAAAATATTATATATAAGAAATATATCATACTAATATTTTTAAATTTAAATTCTAAATGTGATGGATTATGTAAGTTAATATTGAAATTTAATGTTGAATTTATATTTTAATTTGAATTTACAGTTTTTTTAAATTTAAATTCTAATTGTGATGGATTATGTAATTTAATATTGAAATTTGATGTTGAATTTATATTTTAATTTGAATTTAAAGTTGGCTTTAAGTTTGACATCACTTTTGAAAAATTCTGCTTAATTATAAATATAGTTTGGTATAAAAATACGAACAAAATTATTTACTATTAATTCATGAAAAATAGAGTAGGATCTTAAACTTTTAATGAAAATTGAAATTTGTACTTTGTTTTATTAAATATATTATTGTATTTCAACTTTATAATTTAAAGTACACTTTGAGGTTAAATTTTTAATTCAGGCTCTCAATTTGATAATTTTAGAAAATATATGAAAATCTACAAATTAATTTCTTATATATATATATATATATATATATGTAATTTGATGTGGTTTTTTATAATTTTAGAAAATCTGTGAAAACCTAGAGAGTAATGTGTTAATATTATAAAATCTTATTTATTAAATCTTATTTATAATTAAGATATTTGACTATTATAATATTTACTTTTATTTATTTGGAAATCTTAATTAAAATTTTCATAATATATTTCATATATTATAATATATTTTATTTATAAAAATGTTAGAAAGAGAAAAGAAAAATCATGACACAAAATCTGGTGAAAATCTTTAGGGAATCCTCATATCTTGGGAACATCATATTAATGATAGCTAATCTACAAAGATAATAATCTGCCACAAAATCTGGTGAAAATCTTTAGAGAATCCTCATATATTGAAAACATCATATTAATGAAATTACACGTTCTTTAATTTTTCATGAACATTGAAAATTTTAATGAACTATATAGTAAAAAAATTACTATATATAATATATGATATATATATTCTATAGTAATTTAGAGTACATGATATATCTATAGTAATAATTCATGAAAATTGATAAAATGAAAATTTTAATTTAGAGTAATTTAGAATACATCATATATCTATAGTAATAAAAAAAAGTGAATATAGAAAATTTTAAATAAATTTTTTTTGATAATTGTTATATTAAAATTTCAGTTAAGATTTTCGACAAAAAATATTATATATAAGAAATATATCATACTAATATTTTTAAATTTAAATTCTAAATGTGATGGATTATGTAAGTTAATATTGAAATTTGATGTTGAATTTATATTTTAATTTGAATTTACAGTTGTTTTTAAATTTAAATTCTAATTGTGATGGATTATGTAATTTAATATTGAAATTTGATGTTGAATTTATATTTTAATTTGAATTTAAAGTTGACTTTAAGTTTGACATCACTTTTGAAAAATTCTGCTTAATTATAAATATAGTTTGGTATAAAAATACGAACAAAATTATTTATTATTAATTCATGAAAAATAGAGTAGGATCTCAAATTTTTAATGAAAATTGAAATTTGTACTTTGTTTTATTAATTCATGAAATTTGTACTTTGTTTTATGATAATATAATTGCTGCTTTTTATGTTGTGAGATTATATCAGATTCTAATGGATTCGCAATTATAATTGCTATTAAAATATTTGATTTGATTTGATGTAGAGTTTTCAAAAAATATGATGAGATTACTATATGTAAATTTGATATTATGTTAGATTCTAATGGATTTACTATCATAATTAGTATTAAAATATTTGATTTAATTTGATGTGCAGTTTCTAAAAAATATTATGAGATTATTATATATAAATAATATAATTTTTGCTTTTCTTTTTTTGATGTCATGTGATATTTCCACTATGATAGCTACTCTATATGCCTTAGTGATTCGATATGACTTAGTGATTTGATTTCACCATAGATTGTGTGCAGTTTCCAAAAAACTTTATCAGATTATTTTATTCTTTTTTTGATGTGATGTGATATTTTCACTATCATAGCTACTCTATATGACTTAGTGATTTGATGTCTACTATCATACGTGTTGTTTGTCCCTAGGTTGATGTGATATTTCTACTATCATTATACTTACTGATTTGATCTGCATATTTTAGAGAGATTGACTCAGATTCTAATGGATTCACTATTATAACTACTAGGAAATAATTATAAAATATTTGATTTTATTTTATTTGGAGTTCCCAAAAAATATTATGACATTTAATACAATTATTATATCAGATTTTCATATCATTCTTCATATATATATATATATATATATATATATATATATATATATATATATATATATATATATATATATATATATAATTCCTGCATTTTATGTTGTGAGATTATATCAGATTCTAATGGATTCACTATTATAATTACTATTAAAATATTTGATTTGATGTAGTTCTTCCAAAAAATATGATGAGATTACTATTTGATTTGATGTGATATGTAATTGTGATTTGATGTGATATATGATTGGTTGTCTATATTACGTAGTAATTTGATGTCACCATCCAAAAAATAATATAATTTCTCTTTTTTTTTTCTTATGTGACGTAATATTTCTACTATAAATTTAAGATTTTGTCAGATTCTAATGGATTCACTATCCTACTTATTATTAAAATATTTGATTTGATTTAATATGGAGTTTTCAAAAAATATTATAAGATTACTATATATAAATAATATAATTTCTGCTTTTTTTTTTTCTTTTTTGATGTCATGTGATATTTCTACTATCATAGGGCTTAGTAATTTGATGTAATGTGTGATTGTGATTTGATGTGATATGTGATTGGTTGTCTATATTAATTAGTGATTTGATGTCATCATAGATTGTGTGCAGTTTCCAAAAAAAATATTATGAGATTACTATATATATATATATATATATATATAAAGATAATATAATTCCTGCTTTTTATTTTGTGAGATTATAAGAGAATTCTAATGGATTCACTATTATAATTGCTATTAAAATATTTGATTTGATTTGATGTAGAGTTTTCAAAAAATATGATGAGATTAGTATTTGATTTGATGTGATATGTAATTGGTTGTCTATATGACTTAGTGATTTGATGTCATCATGTGCAGTTCCCAAAAAAACATTATGAGATTGCTATATATAAATAATATAATTTCTCTTTTTTTTTATTGATGTGATATTTCTACTATAAATTTAAAATTATGTCACATTCTAATGGATTCACTATCCTACTTATTATTAAAATATTTGGTTTCATTTAATATGGAGTTTTCCAAAAATATTATGAGATATATAAATAATATAATTTCTGCTTTCTTTTATTTTTGATGTCATGTGATATTTTCACTATCATAACTACTCTATGTGTCTTAGTGATTTGATGTGATGTGTGATTATGATTTGATGTTATATGTGATTTGTTGTCTATATGACTTAGTGATTTGATGTCACAATAGATTGTGTGCAATTTCCCAAAAAAATATTATGAGATTACTATATATAAATAATATAATTTCTTTTTTTTTTTTTATGTGATGTGATATTTCTACTATAAATTTAAGATTACTTTACACTCTAATGGATTCACTATCCTAATTATTATTAAAATATTTTATTTGATTTAATGATATTTTCACTATCATAGCTACTCTATATGACTTAGTGATTTGATGTGATGTGTGATGTGATATTGCCTTTTTTTCATATTTCTAACAACTTTGAAAAATCTTAGCAGATTTGCTATCATACTTTGTCCCTAGGTTACTTGATGTGATATTTCTATTATCATTGATTGTCTATATGACTTAGTGATTTGATGTGATCATAGATTGTGTGCAGTTTTCAACAGATATTATGAGATCACTATATATAAATAATATAATTCCTGCTTTCTTTATTTTTATATATGATGTGATATTTCTACTATCATAGCTATTTTATATGATTTAGTGATTTGATGTGATATGTGATGTGATATTGCCTTTTTTCAAATTTTTATCAAATTTTGAAAAATCCTAGCAGATTTGCCATCATACGTTGTCCCTAGGTTACTTGATGTGATATTTCTATATGACTTAGTGATTTGATGTGACCATAGATTGTGTGAGATTCTCCTACATTTGCTATCATGAGTGCTCCTTTTTCACTATTATAATTGCTATTAAAATATTTGATTTGATTTGATGTAGAGTTTTCAAAAAATATGATGAGATTACTATTTGATTTGATGTGATATGTGATTGTGATTTGATATGATATGTGATTGGTTGTCTATATGACTTAGTGATTTGATGTCACCATGTGCAGTTTCCAAAAAATTATTATGAGATTACTATATATAAATAATATAATTTCTATTTTTTTTTATGTGATGTGATATTTTTACTATAAATTTAAGATTGTGTCAGATTCTAATGGATTCACTATCCTACTTATTATTAAAATATTTGATTTCATTTAATATGGAGTTTCCAAAAAATATTATGAGATTACTATATATAAATAATATTATATTAAGAAATATTTTATAAAAATTTGTATAAATACTTCCTCTTTTTTATGTTCTTAATATTTATAAATATTTTCATAACAGTTCAGAATAATTTGCTCATGATTCATCTGACATACAACATTCTAAAAGACTTCGACTTACGTAAGATATCTGATCTATTATAGAATATGTATATAACTTATTTATTTATCTATTATAGAATATAAGTATAATTTATTTATTTATTTATTTATTTATTTATTTTATGATATTAAATTATTGACTTATGATATTAAATTATTGACATTGATTGTAGGTTTG
The DNA here is from genome assembly GCA_029168755.2 of Tillandsia fasciculata. Lineage (NCBI taxonomy): Eukaryota > Viridiplantae > Streptophyta > Magnoliopsida > Poales > Bromeliaceae > Tillandsia > Tillandsia fasciculata. The sequence goes on from CM054935.1 coordinate 28,199,211, forward strand.
ATGAAGCAAATCCATCTAATGAACAGAGTAAATGAAGAATGACGACTTATCCGGTTTATTTTGTTTATATTATATTTTTGTTTTTTATGTAATAGATACTATCTAATGCCTACTTATTAAATAGTTATCAATATTTTTGTACTCTATCTAATATATGATGTTTAATGTTGAATACTTAATTAGTTTAATGTTTAATATTTTTGTTCTTTATATAATATATATGATGTTTAATATTTAATATTTAATTAGATTGTATCTTCCGCAGCGAAGCGCGGGTATTGAACTAGTTTACATAATTTGAGAGTTTTTTCTTATTAAATGCAAATTGCTATTTACAATAATTTTCATTTAATAAGTAAATTAATAATGCCAATGATATCATTTTAAGGTTTTCCTTTATTAAATGGAGTGGGTGTTTTGTCTTACTTTTTAAAAGTAATTTTGGTCCTAAAATTAATATTTTAATAATAGAGTATTTTTTATTTTTATTTTTATATTGATATTTTTAAAAATATAGAAACTTAATTATATATATATATATATATATATATATATATAGAGAGAGAGAGAGAGAGAAAAGAGAGAGTCCGATTGAAATACTATCGATAACACC
>CM054935.1:28202323-28240635 GCA_029168755.2 Tillandsia fasciculata
AAATCTTAGGGGACCACTATAATCTCAACCGCATATCTTTTCATCCAACGGCAGAAAACTTGATAGAACCAATTGCTTGGTGCTATCGATAGTATTCTAGCCGGACTCTCTCTCTCTCTCTCTCTCTCTCTCTCTCTCTCTCTCTCTCTCTCTCTCTCTCTCTCTCTATATATATATATATATATATATATATATATATATATCTGTGGAGTTGTTTTTAAAAGCACACAAGTATTGACGCTATAATATTTTTAATCGTTGAATCATTTCTAATATTTTTTTGATTATACATAATGGTGGGTTTCAGAAATAATCATTATGGTTGATTTTTGATTCAATGATTAAAAATTCAGTTCCAAAGACAAAATATTTTAGTATTTTTAAAAATATTATAATTCAGTATAGATAAATTAATTTTTTTTATAAATGTATATTTTTATAAATAAATTAAATTTTATATTTAAATTTGACTAAAAATTAAATAATTCTATAAAATTAATATTTCAAAACAAAATCATTTCTATAAAATTCACTTTCTCAAAATTTAGACCAATCAGTCCGAAATTATAGCTTGTGGTAAGTAGTAACTGCTTTAAATACCACAAAAATCAGTTAATATTGCTGTAAAGTATTTACGACATCATGTGACTCGTTCATTTATTCAATGCAGATCACCATAAGAGGAGATGTTTTCCTCGTTCATTTATTCAATGCAGATTACTATTTATTCAATATTTTTTTTATTAAATAAAAATTATTATTTATGTTATGATTTGATTAGAATTATAATTAAAATTTAATTAAATTAAAATTAATATTTAAATCTGTTAAAAATAAATTAATTTAAATTTAAATATTAATTAAAGTATAATTCTAATTTAAATATATTTAAATTTATTTTGGGTGGAGTTTATATATTTCTTCAATATAGAGAGCATATATTAATATAGGTACGTATGATCTTGAGAATGATCTTGCGATAAAAAAAAAAAAAAAAAGAAAAAAAAAAGTCTTCTAGATTTATAAAAAACGAGAGAAATGTGAGAGAAATTCAAGATGAGGGTTCGGATTGAAACTATTTTATTACAAAGATGAGTCGGTGTAATTCTCTTCTTGGTTAATGAATCTTATTTCACCTGTATATTTTTTTTTAATTTTTTTTTTTAATTTTTTTTTTTTGTGCTGGGTCCAGTTATGTTAAGATGACGAGATTTTGATAAAAAATTTAATTTGACATTTTTACTGTAAAATTCTAATATTAGGCGTTACGAATTCGGGCGAACATCGGATTTCCCAACAATTTACATTTTTTTTTAAAATGCTATAAAAATTAGGTAATACTTATTTAAGGTATTTACGAAACCATGAGAGGTTATTTTTCCTTATTAACTTATTCAATGGAGATTATTATTTACTCCATTTGAGTTTTTTCCTTATTAATTACCATGTGAAGGGTTACAGTAATGGATTATTTTCTCTCATTCAATTATTCAATAGAAATTACTATTTACTGAGTTTTTTTCCTATTAAATACTATTTACTGAGTTTTTTTCTTATTAAATAAAAGTTACTATTTATAGTAAGTACTTTAAAAATTAGGTAATACTGTTGTACAGTATTTACGAGAGATTTTTTCGCTCATTAACTTATTCAATAGAGATTATTATTTACACCATATGAAAAAAAAATATTAAAATAAAAAATATGGTTTACAATAAATCTTTTAAATAATGTAAAAATCAGATAATACTACTGTAAAATATTCACTTATTTAATAAAAATTACTTTTTATAGTATGTAAAAAAAAATCATATTAAAATAAATTCATATTATAGTATGTACCAAACCTCCGAGCTTATGTATTTTTACAGAATTTATGCAAGGGGCAGTGTGTATGATTGCCTCCATCTTTTGAAATAGATCTTTTGAAATAGATCCTGCACAGGTTGAGAATGTAAAGCAATGTTGTTGTCAAATGCCTTAAACTTCCCAACGCCTACAGGATTGCTCTATTCTTTGGCTTAGTTTTTTTTTTTGGGTTAACTGTTTGTAGAATTTGGGTTTGGATTTATTTGCTCGCTAACTGAGAGTTTTTTTTATTTACTCGTACTATACTTGCGGCTTCCTCCTTCTTTTTTTTGTCGGTTTGGGTGATGGGCCTACATCTTGTACTTCTTGTTGTACTGGATCTTTATTGTCTTTGTCCTGTACCTCTCAAATAAGATATATTTCTGTTTAATCATAAAAAAAAAAAATTATTATTTACAATAAGTTTTCTAAAAAAAAATTATTATATCACTTTTTCTCATTCAATGGATCATTCAATTAATGAAGATCAAGATGTCACTTTTCCTCATTCAATGGATCATTCAATCGAGATGGATCATTGAATGGAGATCAGATCACGTGAGTTTGGAAGATGTCCTTTTCTAAAAATTAATGCGGCTTTCACTGTTCTGAATCCTCAGCTACGTACAGAACCGGCACCTCGATCAGTCACCGTTGGGAAGGGAGGCGTGGACGTGGATGCCGGAAAAGGGGAGCCGGGTGGCGGCGGTGGCACTGCCGTCGGAGTCGGCAAGGGAGGCGTGAACGTGTACGCCGGAAAATGAAAGCCGAGGGGCAGCGGATCCCAATAATTAAGGAGAAGCAGCCGATCGTCTTTAATTAACGTGCACCCCAGCGCGGCCCGTTCATCTACAAATACGCCACCACCGACACGCAGCTCCATGACGACCGCGACGTTGTACTCTTCTTCTTAGAGAAGGATCTCCGCCCCGAAGCGACGCTCACTCTCCGCTTCACTAAAATCGCTCCGAACAGCGCCGCCGCCACGTTCCTTCCCCGGAGCGAGGCCGAGTCGATTCCTTTTTCTTCAGCTAAGATTGTTTGAGAACATTCTCAAACACTTCTCCGTCGACCAAAACTCTGTCGAAGCGGTACTGTAGCTGCCCCTCGGCTTCCATTTTCCGGCGTACACGTTCACGCCTCCCTTGCCGACTCCGACGGCGGTGCCACTGCCGCCATCCGGCTTCCCTTTTCCGGCGTCCACGTCCACGCCTCCCTTCCCAACGGTGACTGACTGAGGTGCCGGTTTTCTTATATATCCTGAAGTGAAGCGTATCTGTAGCTCATGAATATTGAGAAGAGTGAAAGCTGCATTAATTTTTAAAAAATTTGCCACATTCAGAACAAAACAATTATCGTACATGTAAAATTATAATATTTGAACGGTTTAAAAAATTATTGCAATTTAAATTAAGAGATATTAAAACATCCGAGCAGGTGCTGGTGTTAAAAGGTGGCTGATGGCGCTTGGCATGGGAGTGTTTGGCAAGACGGACTGCCAGTAGAGTTGGGCTGGTAGAGCTGCATGGCTAAAGAATTTGTTAGACTCCTTTGAGAAGTTTGATCACAAAGTAAATGTCACATTCTTACACTCTCATTCATGCAAGAATGGGGGTTGAAGTAAAGGATAAAATTTATCTCATTTTTTTAAATAGATGAAGTATAAAATATACATTCTTTTTGAAATATATTTTTATTCAAATTCCTAGCTGTACACATCTCCGAACACATATTATTAAGGGATAATTGCCTGTGTATCCCTGAAATATGAAGAAATATCTGATTTACCCCTCTTATTTTTTTCTTTCCAATATACCCTTCATACGTTCCACCGTTATTAAAAATAACCTTACCGTTTTCCTTTGTTAAGTTAACTAGGGTTAAACTAGAGTTAAATAATAATCGGAGTTGAAAACTATCAGATATACCTATTTGCCCGTTTAGAGTTTAGGGTTTAGGTTTAGGATTATTTAGGGTTTTAGGGTTTAGGGTTTAGGGTTTTAGGGTTTAGGGTTTAGGATTTTTTAGGGTTCTAGGGTTTAGGGTTTAGGGTTTTAGACTTTAGGGTTTAGGGTTTTAGGGTTTTAGGATTTAGGGTTTAGGGTTTTAGGGTTTAGGGGTTTAGGGTTTTAGGGTTTAGGGTTTAGGGTATATTTGAAAGGGCAAAATAGTAATTACACACAGATAACGGCAGTTTCAAACGGTACACTAACAGAGTTTAACTTCAGGGGTATTTTGGAAAGAAGTTGGAACGTAAGAAGGGTAGTTTTAATATTAGCCTTCTAAGAGGGGTAAATCTGAAAACAGAGAAATTTTTAGGGGTACGTAGGAAATTGCCCCTATTATAATTGATAAATTTGTAGGATAATCCCAATCAAATAGTTAATTACAATTAAAGTTTAATTATACCAAATTAAATTCAATCGGATCAACTTAATCGGTACAAATAAATTTAAATTTATCTATCGAATTTGTCTTAAAATTACCATCACACACCCGCATGTTTAAAATTTTAATTTAAATTAATAAATACGGGTATTACAATTGATGTGGTGGAATGCATAGTAGGAATTAAGCACAGCAACACAGGATACTCAAGGCATTTTTCGTTATACATTATACTTAATTATACATGTTGTAAGGACAATGCTTTCACCCACTGCAAATATAAATTCCAAATCTTTTAATATAGAATTTGGTCAGACATTATGTAAATACCAAACTTAATTACCTTCTCTTTAAAGTATTTAAAGGACTTGCTGTAAATAGTAATTTTTATTAAATAAGTGAATCAGAAAAACAACTCACTTAATTACGTGGTGTTGTAAATGTTTTACAATAATATTATATAATTTTTCAGAATTTACTATATATAACAATCATTTTTATTTTATTAATTTTTTTTCTAAATAGTATAAATAATAATTTTTATTGAATAATTAATCTCGTCTTAGATGAGATGTAAAATATACATTGGAGATAGGGTGTAAGATATACATCCTAAATGGAATGTACCCTTAGTATTTTTATATTTAAGTAATATTATTCGTGCATTCTAAATCAGATGTCAGATATACATCTTATTTATCATAAAATAATAATTTTTTTATTGATTATTTCGAATTGATCAGTCAAATTTATTTTATTTTAAGATGAATAAAATATAAATAAATAAAAAATATTTTTTATTTAGAAAGCGATATTAGAAAGCGACCACCTCCTCACGCGGAGACCACGTAAATAGCATACTATATTTAGATAGCAATAAGAGAAAGCGATCTCTATTGAATGAGGGAAAGCAAACGAACTCCTCACGTGATCTCCATTGAATGAGGAAAAGTGACAGCTTCTGCTTTCTATAAGTCTCCCTGCTTAATTTCTATTTCATTGACTTTTCTTACACCAAATACAATATTTTTTTTAAAAAAATTATATAAAATAACTATTGTATTATAATAAAAGTTTAAACTATTAGAGTTATATTTATATATTTTAAATTTAATATTTTAACTCACATCTCAATTTTAAAATATTTTAAAATATTCAAAATATGAACTTAATTAAATAAATATAATTAAATAATATTAGAAGCTTAACAAGAAATGAACTCGAAACCTCTTAATTATATGTAAAAATTTAAAAATAAAAAAAAATATTTTTTAAAAAAATTATTATTAATTAAGTACAACATATATTTTTCAAGAGAATAAACTCACGCCCAACTATTTACAACTCACTCGATCCCTTGCCCCTGTCCACAAATTCCACATGAGGATAGTATTAATAGAACCCTATTAACAAAAATAAAAACTCAACGATCATATTAATAGAACCTGATTAACAAAAACGAAAAAAAGAAAAAAAAAACCTGCTACTAAAGGAAATTTTTTTTTTATTGCTTTAGTGTAGCATATAGAGGGAAAAAAAATTCCAGTTGCTTCCGCTTGTACAATACTAAATTACTAAATTGGTTGCAATACTAAATGCGGAAAAGAACAGAGTTGTTACTACTGCTAATACATTGCTGGTTCATAAAATTAGTAATTGAACAACAACACCAAACATAGCTAGCTTATATAGCTAGGTATATATCTAACTAGCTAGTTTTAGTCATCAAATAACAACACAATAATACATACGTACCTAGCTTGCTAGGTAAGGACCGGGCTAGTTTAAGGTTGTTACTACAATGAAAACATATATTATTATATATATAACAACAAAAAGGAAAAAAAAAAAAAAAAAGTACAATCTAGGCAGAAAAACTTGACGAGCATTAGTGTTCCCGGCCAGCACGAGAGGGAGCCCCCACAGAGCACGTCTAGGGCTTTACAGTGAGGTTCTGCCCGCAGCAGTGGGGATTGCCGGGACAGCAGTGGGGATTAGCTATAGCTGTAAAAACTATAGCGGCTAGCAGCAGCAGCAACAGCAACAACAACATTTGGAATCGTTGCATCGTCATCAGTCGTAGAGAAAGAAATGGGAATTTGGTTAAAACTAAAAACTATATAATTTCAAAATAAGAAATGACAAGTGCACTCTTCCTATCCTCTTCTATTGGCTTACTCAATTCTCCTATTTATAGGCAAAAGATATATTAAATTTATCAACTAACCAATCAACATTAACTCATCCACTAAACTATAAAAATTGAATAAGAAAATTCAAGAATTGTCTATCACTAATTTTGAACACTTTAATACTAGAGTTATATGTTTCTTTATCTATCATAAAGTGTTGAATTTGAGTTTTTTTTGACAGCCTTCTTCATATAGCAAAATTGCTTACTAATGTGGAAAGCCTTTTAATAGATTCTCATATTCAACTGCCATCTAACATAATAAATTCTCATATTCAAATACCACCTAACACATTAATTTGGGCCGATAATTATGAATTACACTCATATTTGCAAGTATAAATATTAAAAAATTATGAATATATAAAACGAAGGGTCACCTATTTAATTATGAGCATTTTGGACACTTCGCGATTATTCAGCAAATACCTACATATATATTTTTAATTAAAAATATATATTATTTTTATTTATATATTGTTAAAAGTTTTAAGTCTAACTTCTCATCTTGTTTTTTTTTTTTTTTTGGGATCATTTCTCTCGTACCGTGCCATCTCTTCCGCCGCCGCACCACTCTACCCTCCTCTGGCAACTCAGCCTCTGTTGGACTTCTGAACTTCCAAGTGCTCATATGCTTTTTCCGATTTTGTTAAGTTTACCTTAAAAAATATATGATTTTTTAAATTTTTTTATTTTTTACTACTGGTAAATAGCATTGAAAGCATTCCAATATATATATATATATATATATATATATATATATATATATATATATATATAGTTTTGCTGGAATGCTATTGATAGCACCAGCCCAACTTTGCCATCTATTTTGTAGTCTTTGGATCGCATTGAGATTTGTGCAAGCTCTTTAATTAAAAAAAAAGTTTTTTACTTTTTACTTTTTCTTTTTTTTTTTTTTTTTTTTCATTAAAGAGCCTCCACGAATTTCAATGCAATCCAAGGGCTACAAAATGGGTGGCAAAGTTGGGCTGGTGCTATCAATAGCATTCCAGCACAACTATATATATATATATATAGTGAGTTTAAAAATTATATATTATATATTATATATTTATATTTTTAAAAATATAAATATAAAACTAAAAAAAATTACAAATAAATTTATATATATCCATATAATATGCTGTTATAATAATCCGTTCGTGATTTACTCAAGCCACCGGTTTGTCTGAAAACAGTATACGTCGATAAAATAAAAGAGTACGTTTTAAATAATAATCCATATATATATATATATATATATATATATATATATATATATATATATATATATATATATATGACTAAACGGGTCTATAAGGTAACGGTTTAATACTGATTTTGCGACTAAATTGAATTTTAGCTAATAGCGTTTATCAATTTTCTTTTTATATTTAAATTTTTATTTTTTAAATTAATTTTTTTATTTTTAAAATGCTAAATTAGAATTAGCTGAAATTTGCTTTCTGAAATTTAATTCATATTTTTTACACAAATTTTAAAACTTTATTTTAATTTTAAATTTAAAATTTAAATTAATTTTAATTTTTAAAATTTTAAATTTTAGATCTCAAATTTTAAATTTAATATAAAATTTAAATTTAAATTTTAAATTATATATTTTTAAAATTTTAAAAAATTAATAATAATAATAATAATAATAAGTGAACACATTTAATGCGGCAAAAAAGTTGTAATGCCTATTGTATTTGGAAACTTATAAAAACTAATGCACATTTAATGTACAAAAAAATTTAATGCGTGTTGTATATGAAAATTGATGAAAATTAATGGTCATTTAATATCTCGTCTTAGCAAAAAATTTAATGCATGTTGTACTTGGAAACGGATAAATGTGCGAGATTAAATGTGCATTAGAAGTTCGGTCAGCTTATTCCTCAACTCTAATAAAACCCGGTTCGGATATAAATTTAAGAAATATAATTTTTTTTATATCTGAAATAATTTGTTATTTTAGAATAATCAAGTATAAAAGTTAAATTGAATTTGGTTCAAAAACTGATATTTTCTGAAATAGAAAAAATTATGTTTGGTTAAAATTATGGAATAATAGAGAATAGTAAAAAATTCCATAATTTTACAAATGAGCCTAAAATTATTTTTGTTTAGATGAGATATAATTTATTATTTACAATTAAATTATCAGTTTAATTAATTTATAATAATTAATATATATATATATATATATATATATATATATATATATATATATATATATATATATATATATATATAAGATAAGGACAAAATTGATATTTTGATAAAAAATTTATTTTTTTTTTACTATTTATGTAAATTAATGCCATTTCATTCTTTTTTCACTGTTCTCTACTATTTCATAATTTTTCTAAACAAAGCCTAAAAATTTGAACTGCACAACAATTACAACATTTGTGAAAATGACATAGATTTATATAAATAATTCAACATTTTCACTCTCGGTATAAATATGAAAATTTTTGTATATAACATATTATACTATAGAATTAGATTACAATCAAGTTATTAGTGCTATTAATTTTTTAATTTTTAGATCAAGAGATTTGTTGTTAGAATTACAATAAGTTTCTAGGATTTAGTGATAGTTGAAAAAATAATATAATTTAAATGATGAAATTGATAAAAAAAATAAATACAATAGTAAAAATTTTAGTAGCACCAACTAATCGATAACATATATATATATATATATATATATATATATATATATATATATATATATATATATATATATAGTAGCGAAAATTCTATAGTAATATGAAATTATAAGTAATTTTGACTGTTCTTCTTCATCAGTACAGAGAGTAAACAAACATTGAGCTCTCCACCTTACTTAGAAATATATGTAGATCTCGTCATAGCTGCTGCGTCATTTACTCGGCGGTTTTATCCACTCCGTTCCAGTATAGAAACAAACTCTCTTACCCTCCATAAATGCTATATATGTAGAGGGCTAAGCCCTTTGAATTCTTTCACTATCAAAAAAATATAAAAAAAAGCTCTATATATAGAGGGCTAAGCCCTCTAATGAATTCTTTCACTATCAAAAATAAATAAATAAATAAATGCTCTCTCTCTCTCTCTCTCTCTCTCTCTCTCTCTCTCTATATATATATATATATATATATATATATATATAGAGGTCTAAGCCCTTTGAATTCTTTCACTATCAAAAAAATATAAAAAAAAGCTCTATATATAGAGGGCTAAGCCCTCCAATGAATTCTTTCACTATCAAAAAAAATAAAAATAAATGCTCTCTCTCTCTCTATATATAGAGAGAGAGAGAGTTGGGCTGGAATGCTATTGATAGTACCAACCCAATTTTGCCATCCATTTTGTAGCCATTGGATCGCATTGAGATCCATGTAGGCTCTTTAATGAAAAAAAAAAGAAAAGAAAAAGTAAAATGAAAAAGTAAAAAGTAAAAAAATTTTCTTTTTAATTAAAGGACTTGCACGAATCTCAATACAATCCAATGACTAGCTATAAAATGGATGGCAAAGTTGGGTTGGTGCTATCAATAGCATTCCAGCCCAACTCTCTCTCTCTCTCTCTCTCTCTCTCTCTCTCTCTCTCTCTCTATATATATATATATATATATATATATATAGGGCTAAGCCCTTTGAATTCTTTCACTATCAAAAAAAATAAATGCTCTATACTAATGAATTATCCGCATCCAACCACTAAGGAACAACATTAATGAACAACATTAATGTGGATCAATAAATATTTTAAAAAATATTTATTCAAGGTTTTTTTTGAAATAAGACCATAAGCAGATGGTAGGTGAATAATGGAAAAGAGCACAGTACTGTAAAAACGGAAAAAGAGTACGTTTTGGGCAATAATTGGCTAAACGGGCCCATCAGGTAACAGACTCCCCTTAAAGAATCCGACCCATTAACACACTTAGTAAGGTACTAATGGTACCATGACTTTCAACAAGCTATTATTAGCAAGGTATTAACGATACCATGTGAGGACTGAGGAGTGGATTCTTGAGTTATTGGCGCAGCTTTTTAATAGTGATTTTCAATTCATAATTACTTTTTATTTAAATAAAGTGTTTAATAATTTTATTTTTAAAATCTAATTTTAATTGTCAAAATTATTATTTTTTATTTTTTAAATTTAAAATTAGGAGTAATTAAAATTTGTTTATTGAAATCTGATTCTAATTTTTTAGGTAAATTTAAATTTTTTATTTTGATTTTAGATTCAAATGTTAAATTAAATTTAAATTTTAAAATTTTAAATTTATATTTAAATTTTTAAATTTTAAACTTCAACTTTTAAACTTTAAATTTTAGATTTTAAAATTTTTAAATTTAGATGCTAAATTTTATATTTTATATTTCATATTTAAATCTCAAATTTCAATTTTAAGAGAAAATTTAAAATTTGAAAATTCAAAATTTTAAATCTTAAAATTTTAAATTTTAAATTGAATATATAATTTTGATTAAAAATTTCAAATTGTAAATTTTAAATTTTCTAATTTATATTTTAAATTAAAATTTCAAAATATTATGTAATTTTTAAATATTAAAATTTAAATTTAAAATTAAAATTATTTTAAAATAAAATTTAATAAAAAGGTTATTATTTGCAAACATAAAAAAAAATTAAAAAATTACCAAACAATTTTATGAAAGTATTTCAAAAAATTATTTTTCATCTAAACTTAATACATTTTGGTATTGAGATTTATTTAAATAGATATAATAGAGTTAGGATAAAAGTATAGAGAGATATATTTATGTGTTTTCGGTGGAACCGTGAAAAAAAAAAAAATTATAATTGAATAATTGCAAAAATAAGTATAGAGAGATATACGGTCTTTAACTAAAATTAATATTCAAAATCAAAGTTAATTCTAAAAAAATTATTTTTATAATAAGTTAGGTCAAACTTGCTGAAAATTGCTGTTTACAGCCAAAAATGTTGCTGTAAATATTTACGATACCTTGTGAGGGAATGGTTTTTCTCGTTCACTAATCAAAAAAAGTATCAATTTTTTTTTATTAAATAAAAAATATTATTTACAGTACATTCTTTAAATACTTATTCATTGGTTATTACTATTTACATAATTTGAGAGTTTTTTCTTATTAAATGCAAATTGCTATTTACAATAATTTTCATTTAATATGGAAATCAATAATGCCTAGCACGCTTTTGTAAGGTATTAATGATATCATTTTGAATATTTTCCTTTATTAATTGGAGTGGGTGTTTTGCATGCTATCTAAAAGTGATTTGGGCCTAAAATTGATCTTTTACACAATAGAGTATTATCCATTTTCGTTTTCAAAATCAAATTCCGATTGCTAAAAAATTATTTTTTTTATCTTTAAAATTTAAAATCAGAAATAATTAAAATTTATTTTTTCAAATTTTATTTTAATTTTGAAAGAAAATTTTTAATTTTTATTTTGATTTTAAATTCAAATTTTAAATATAAATTAATTTTAAAATTTAAAATTAAAATTAACGTTTGAATTTTTAAAATTCAAATGTTAACCTTTAAATTTTAAATTTCAAACTTTCAATTATTAAATCTCAAATTTTAAATTTTAAATTTTAAATTTTAAAAATTCAAAATTAAGATGAAATTTAAATTTTAATTTTCAATTTATAAATTTCAAAATTTTAAATTTTAAATTTTAAAAATTTAATTTTAAGTATAAAATTTTAAATTTTAAATTCCAAACTTTCAAATTTTTAATTTAAATTTTAAATTTCAAATTTAGATTTTAAATTTGAAATTGAATATTTAAATTTTGATTAAAAAATTCACATTTTAAATTTTAAAGTTGTGTGAAATTTTTAAATTTTACAATTTAAATTTAAATTCAAATTTTAAATTATTTAAAAATAAAATTTAGTAAAAAAATTTATTATTTGCAAGCAATAAATTTGAGAAAAAGACTAGAACAATAGTTTTAGCCTTATACCAGCTTATTCCAGAAAGACGAGAACTGCTGTTTTCATCTATAACGAAATACGTTTGGAGAATAAGACTGGAACAAGGCCTTGTTCCCGAAATAAACGAAGCCTAACACTATGTTTAGTTCGGGTACAAAAGGGGAATAAGCCCCTTTTGTACCCATACACAATAGAGTTAAGGGAGGGAACAGGGTGGAATACCTGTTCCCCCCGGTAACTTGGGGGGATAGGTGTTCCCCCTCCCCCTGAACAAGGCACCATCTCTCCCCTATGCCACTTCATGCTTCCCGAGGGGCTCCACTTTCCCCTTCCTCTTCTCTTCTTCTTCCTCCCCCCAAGCCCTCACCGGCATCTTCTTCATCCAAGCCTTTCTTGCCTTTGCCCTTACCGCCTTCATCTGCGCTCTCCCCCGTACCTCCTCGTCATCGCCGCCGATCTCTGTGCATCCCTGAAGCTGCGATCCCTCTTGTCGCTTTGATCTGGTAGATCTATTGCCTCGATCCCTACCGCCTACCCCGAGATTCGGTTTGTCTGTACCTTATTGTGCCCGTTCTCTTTCTTCGAGGGTGTGTTGGCCTGCGGTGGTGTAGATCTTGGCCCGAGCTTACCCGATCTGTGGGGGTGTTCTGGCCTAACTGTTCTGGCGGGCTTTCGTGTTTGCGTCCGTTTGCGGGCTGCTCCCCTGCGCTTTGTGTCGTCGCGGTCTACCCTCTCTCACCTACGTGTTCCGGGGCACTTTTTTGCAGGCCTACGCGTTGTGCCGTTGTACTTGCGTGGATGCGGTGGTGCCTCCCTCACCCTCCTATTCCGGCGTGCCTTGCTTCCCTGTTCTGTGCGCCGTGCCTCCTGTTTCTTGCCTCTTGTTGCTACCCTCCTCTTTACTGTTGTGTCTGGTTGGGCCTGTGTATGGATGTAATTTGAATTATTATTGTGACGTGATACTTGATTCCTACGGTAGTACAACTGTGAGATCGTTATTGTTTGATGATAATTTTAATCTCCATACCATGCATGATTTTATAATATTCTATATTTAAGTATTGTATAAATTTTGACTTATATTTTATGCTAATTAAAAGTCGTGATTTGATTATGTTATTGTCTGATAGTTGTTTTAATAGGTTGTTGTGCAACTATTTAAATTAACAATGTATTGAGCAACTGATTTTTACAAATAAAAATATATATTTTTTATAAGTAATGTTCTTTTTTTTTTTAATATTATTATTGAATTTTTTAAATTTTACCTTTGCATAATGATAATATTTTAATTTTTGAATAATATTAATAAATTTTTAAAATAATAAAAATTAAATATAATTTTATATAGCATCTAATTTATTAAATAATACATATATGAATTGTTATATTTAAAAAGTTATAATACAATTTTTAATATTTAACTAAAAGTAAGGATATTTTAGTCTTTTAACACAAAAGTCAACTTTCTATTCATTTTATTCTTCAATCACTTCCAAACAATATTTTTCAAATGCCTGGTATTATATCCTAAACCCAACCAAACACAAATTACATATAGTTCCAGTTGTTCCAAAAGTTATATTTATCTCTGGTACTACTAATTCTCTCTTATACCCCAATCAAACGAAGCCTAAGGGCCTGTTTGGCAATCATTGAAAAATAAAAGAGAATTTTATTTTATAATGTATTTGATATTTTGAAAAATTCAATAGTATGTCACTACTGAGCATAACTAGACTGCTTTCAACGGTTACACTTTCTAACGGAAGGGATATCTTCAGATGGAGATGGTCCAACTCAAAAGCCTTCTCGGTGAATTCCTTGTACTGCTTCCTCCAGTTTTCCGGAGTGCGGGACAGAGGATCGAAAATACTCTGGGTTATTAAAGTTCCCTTGAAAGTTAAAATTTTCATCTGGCTTGTCCTTAAACGTAGGTTGTTAATAATGGATAGACTGCTGAAGTGGGGTTGGACGGGGACCAGTAATTGTTGTTTCTGCTCATGCCCGGTGGAGTCTGTGGACCACCTCTTTGCCTCTTGTAGGGCCGTGCGTTGTTTGCTAGCTAGCCTGCTTCCGAACGTGGCACAGATCGATTGCCTCACTTCAGTACGGGCTCTGTGGGATCAGTGTGCGTACAGTCGGAACACCGTAGGCCAGGGGGAGCTCGTTGCTTTAGCGGCGGCGTGGAGAACTGTTTGGTTGGAGCGTAATGGCAGGAGGTTCGAATCTGTCTCCCGCGATCCGGGTGTTCTTTGCTCCTTGGCTCGGGCCCTGGCGGAGTCCTGGCTCGAGTCTTGCCTTTAGTCTAGTTTCCTGGTGGAGCCCTGCCTCGAGTCTTGCCTTTTTTTTTTTTTTTTTTTTTTTTCTCTTCCGGGGCCTGGTTGCCCCGACCATTGTAGCTAAGTTTATCCCTGCAATGAATGAAGCGGGAGCATGCTGCCTTCCCCTCAAAAAAAATACTCTATAAAAATACTACTTTATTTTTTTACTGTTTGAATTGTGAATTTTAAAAAAATATTCTATTTTAAATTTAAACTATCAGTACAAGAATTTAAATTTGTAATTTTTAATTTTAAAATTTTAAAATTAGGATTTAAATATCAAATTTTAAAATTTCAAAATTTAATTTGAATTTTCAAAATTTAAAATTTAAAATTTTATAATATTAATTTTAAGTTTTAAACGTAAAATTTTATTATTTTAAAATAATAAATTTTAACTTTACAATTTAGAATTTTAAATTTCAAAATTAGACTTTATTTTTAAATTTTTAAATTTTTTATTTTTAAATTTTAAATTTTAATTTTTTTTATTTTTAAATTTTAAATTTTTAAAAGGGGTGAAATGCGTAAGAGGGCAAGGGAGAAGTCGTACGCGAAATAAAATTTTTTTTAGCCAATTTAATCTCTCGCTTTTTTTCTCCAAAAATAGTTCGAAACACCAATAATACACTGTATTTTTTTTATATTGTTAGGCCATATATCCAAACGAACTAACTAATAAAAAAATTATACTTTTTAAAATATAGAGTAAAATGATCTAAAACTCTGTTTTGGAGGCTTCCTAAACGGACCCTAAAATTTAAACAACACAACATTTACAACATTTGTGCAAATGGCATAAATTTATATTAATAGTTCAATTTTTTCACTTTAGGAATAAATATGAAGTTTTTTTGTATACAACATATTACACTATAGAATTAGGTTACTATAAATATCAATATCATCAAGTCATTAGTGCTATTAAATTTTCGATTCTTAGATCAAAAGATATGCTGCTAGAATGATAATAAGTTATTAGGATTTAGTGGATGAAAAAAAAAATAATATAATCTAAAAAATTAAAAATGATCAAATAAGTAAATTTAATGATGATAATTTTGATTGTACCAAGTACTTAGTAGCGAAATTTGTATATTATATTATAATATTTGTATATAATATACTATATTATTGGTAATATTAAATTAAAGATAGTTTTGATCGTTCAATATAAAGCGTAAATGAACATTGAGCTCTACACCTTGTCATTTACTCGGCGGTTTCATCCACTCTGATCCAGTTTAAAAATGCACTCTCTCACCCTCCAAAAAAAAAAAAAAAAAAAAAAAAAAAAAAAAACTCCATACGTACATAGAAGGCTCTTTGAACTCTCTCACCTTAATAAATTCTCTGATCCAACCACAACTAACAAGCTATTATTAGCAAGGTATTAATGATGCCATGTGAGGAGAGAATTCATTACTGATTGGCGTAACTTTTTAATAGTGATTTTTGGGTTTAAAATTAATTTTTATTTAAGTAAAGTGTTTAACAATTTTATTTTCAAAATCTAATTTTAATTATACATTTAAAAAAAAAAAATTAAAATTAGAAGCAGATAAAACTTTTAAAACATTTAAACGTGCAAAATATAATTACATGCACGCGCGTGAATCTTAATGTTGAAGGGGGCAACCATGAACTTCAATTCCTGGAGCTGTGGGACAGTGAGCTAATGGGCAATGATCACTCACATCTTGCCCCCACCAGGCGATCCCGTTGGTTCCGCTGAACTGGAGAACACTCCCAAGCAAGGCCATTAGAGCGACGCCGGCGGTGAGCGCGCTCGACAACACGTAGTTGTATCTACTCCACCACGCTCTCCACTTCCGGTACACCACATAGTTGAAGAAAAATCCGACGATGAACCACGACCAGTAGTTCACGGGCTTGATGAACGGCATCGACGCGGGGGCTGACAAAATCAGCGGAACATTGACCTGCTTGATCCATTCCGTTTTAGAAAATAATACGCGCGAGATGATCCAAACCAAGACCGTCGCGGAGGCACCATAGAGGAAGTAGTAGTAGATGTTTGAGTAAATGCTGAGGGAGCCGAAGACGCGTGCCGGCCCGATCACCGCCCAGATGTTGATGGTGCTGTTGACTACTGTTTCGCCCGGGCACGTCCAGGGGCTCCCCGCTGGAAGCTTATCGGGGTCGCAAATGTTGTCGACTGTTGAAAACAGCCACCATGCTGTCGCAAAGTCTACCGAGCATCCGACCACCGAGCCCACAATCTGCACAAGAGATTCTCATATCATCATGAAACTAAAGATCAGAAAGTTTAAGCTGCAGTTCGATTATGAATATATATATATCGAATGTGTTTGGTGCGAACACTTTAGATATATAATTTTCGTTATCTGATCACTGAGCCCAAATTAACCACATGCTATCTTAAATATATAGGAATTACCTGGACGATGAACATAGACCTTGGAGGGATCTTCATGTAGTGGCCAAACTTGAAAGAGCTTAGAAAACCCAGCGCATTAGCCATGCAAGTCGTAGCGTAGGATTTGAATGCAAATGTTGCCATGGGCTTTCCAGGATACAAGTACCCACTAACCATTTCCGAAATAACATTTAGCCCTATACCCTGCAAGAGAAATTAATTTGTAATTTGTTTTGGTATCATACTAATTAGTAATTAATGAGTAATATATGCTTTATATTATTATTCACCTATGTTGTTTTTCTTTAGGTAATTACAAAGTATGGAAAGAATTATTCTAGTTAATTAAATGCAGTTTAAATACCTACAAGATAACATTGAATAATTAATACTCTCTTCTTTTTTTTTTTCTTTTCTTTTCTTATAAATTTTTTTTCGAACCTGCATGCATGGATCCAACAACATCCTAAGATCGAGTCCCTAATATCTAGAAAATTAACTTTGGCTTTTAAACTCACCCCGTTCGTTGTAGCCGTGATAACACCGATGGGTAAGAGGAGAATAAAAACCATGGCGCTCGCCAACAGAACCCCCACAAAAGGAAGTTGGAATTGTTTTCCGAATCCTTCAACTGTTAGGATTGATAAACCAATCATCATTAACAGTAGCGCGATAAACCACGATTGCGGGATGGACTTATAGTTGTTCTTCATCAACCTAGTGTGAATATCTCCAGATCTACGTGAATTCGAACTCGCTAGTTTGTACTGTCGCCATAACGACCTGCAACTCAGAATTTGCATCAAGGGCATAACTTGTTATTCAAAGACTATTGTTACTGAATGATCATGTCCTCATGATAATTTGCATCTTAATGTTCCATAAGATGAATTGGTATGAATAGATCCTTAGAGCTTGAAATTACAAATAGATTCCTTAACTGAAAAATTCAAATTATTACAACTGAATTCAGTTCATTAATAAGATATACAAT
The DNA here is from genome assembly GCA_029168755.2 of Tillandsia fasciculata. Taxonomy (NCBI): domain Eukaryota; kingdom Viridiplantae; phylum Streptophyta; class Magnoliopsida; order Poales; family Bromeliaceae; genus Tillandsia; species Tillandsia fasciculata. The sequence goes on from CM054935.1 coordinate 28,220,425, forward strand.
TCTTTCTAACTAACTAGCTTGATAAATTAGTAACAAGGTTATAATGCTAAATATGTATAAAATATATAATATTTCTAAAATATCACAAATATGAATGGGCCATTAGAAATAATTGGCTTGTTCATGATGATTATTAATTAGCTAGGATTATGCATTTCCTCAAATACATCATCAAATTTGTTATGTAACAATCTTTAGAAGGATGTTAATTGAATGGATGGTAAAACAAGTAATATTATTTACCTCCCATTGTAAAGAGCTACATGAACTAAAGTAGCGGTTATTGATGCAAAAATGAAACCATAGAAAACCACCATGTATGCACTCATATACAAGGGTGAGTATTCCTCATATGCACGTTCATCCAGCTCAAATCTTTTACTGTCCAGTATCCTTGAAATGTTGTATTTCCTACCGGCCTCGTCGAATATCTGCCCGCTGAAAATAGGAAATCTTTTTGCGTTGTATAAATTACGCCAGTAAACGAGGGGAGTTAGGACGTAAAGCGCGAGGATGAACCCAGCGAAGATGTTAAATATTGTAAAAGCTGGATAGGCCAGAGGACTGCCGAGCGTAGAGATGGTCGACCAGTCGAGCCCAATCGACCCCAGCCCGAGACCGGAAAAGCCTGACCCGATCTGCTGCGCCGTGACCGAGCTCTTCCAAATCCAGCAGGCGAATGATAGGGCCGTGATGGAGGGGAAGAAGTAGTTTGGAACAACATAGTAGGCAAAGCTCGAGACGGCGACAATAGCGAAGAACTGGATTTTAGTTAGGCCTCCCTTAGGTCTCACTTCTACCTCATGAAGTGCCCTGGAAAGCAATATTGTAAGGTGTGGATATAAAACTTACCGGCACTAACTATTTGGTATTTTTACAAGCACTATAGTATGAATATATATATATATATATATATATATATATATATATATATATATATATATATATATATATAGGGTCCGGCTATTATATTTTTATGAGTAAAATTTTTTCGTACTCATAAATTTTCATTCCTTTGATGAAAAAATATGTTGTTAGGATTATAATAGATCCTAAGAATTTTACTATTTCCACAACAACCTAGTAAACGCTAGGAAGACCACTATCATCCTAACCACACATTCCTTCATCTAAGGGTGAATAAGTTATGAGTACAAAGAAATTTATACTCATAAGAGTATAGTAGATCTACGCTATATATATATATATATATATATATATATATATATATATATATATATATATATATATATATGATTCCGGCTATAATGCTTATATATATAAAATTAAACTTCAATGCTGATAAAAGTAGCAAGTCATTGGTGCATTTAGCTTTTAAGCCCTTAGATGAAAATATATACTGTGATGACCCGGATCTCCGCAGAGCTGCTACAGTGCTTTGGGGTGGCTGTTGGAGGCCTACAGGGTGTGTTGGAGGTGTTTGGGGCATAATTGGGCACAAGAGTTGGACTTCGGGCCCAAATGGATCATGTGAGTGATCGGAGGACCCCGTGGAGGGTTTAGAAGTGGTTTCGCGCGAATCGGATATTTAAATTGGGCTCCGCACGAAGTTTGGACTAAGAATACACTTCCAGGAGCCTTCGGCAATTTTTAGAGTTGGAATTTGGCGAAACGGACGTCAAATTCGGATTCAGCGCGCGAAAACGGTCAAAATGGACTACCTACTTGACTTTTTGGGCACGGGGTACTGTTCACTGCCGGAATAGTAATTCCGGCGATCGCCGGCGGCGGCGGCGGCGGCGGCGGGCAGCGGCGGAGAGTGGCGGCGCGGCCTCGGGCAGGCGGAAGGCGGCGGCGGGCAGGGCGCGTGGGCGCGGGCAGGGCGCGCGGTCCACGCGGCCGGCGTGCACCGGAGCGGGGTGCCACGTGGCGGTTCCGGATTGGCGGGTGCAGCGCGCTCGGTTCATGGGAGAGCGCGGGGTGTACGGTGGACCGGATAGGGACACGTGGCAGATGTTCATGGGTTCGGTGTTTGGGAGTGTTGTGCACCGGGTGCAGCGAAGTATGGCTTTGACACGTGGCGTGCGAGGATTGGGCGCGTCACTGTGCGCGTACGGGCGGCAGGCGGCGGGGCAGGCGTGCAGGCGGCAGGCGGCGGGGCAGCGGTGCCGGCGGGCGTGGCGGCCACGGCGCCGACGTGGCGCACGCGTGCGCCACGTGGCGGCCGGCCATTGGCCAGCGCCAACTGCCCGTTGACCTGTGGAGCGCCACGCGGCGCGAGGGGAGCGGCCGGATATGCTGTTTCGTGTTCGGGGACACGTGTCGCGTGGAGGAGCGGGTTGGACGACCGTGCGGTCCGACCGGATCAGGTGCGCGGAGTGGGCCGGGCTGGGCCGGGCTACTGTGTGCGCCCGGTTTCGGGGCCCAAAAGTTTCGGGCGCCCGAAACCGGGGACACAGAGGGTATTAACCCAAATGTTTCTTTGGGCCTATAAATAGGCCTCCACTCCCCTCCTTTTCTGCTTTTTCCGAGTGATAGAGAGAGAACGAGAGGGAGAGGTGTATACCAAGTTTGTTCCCCTTGGTGCTCTGGTTCTACTGGTGGATCCCCGGAATCTCTGGAAGCTCGGCAACGACGATAACATTTTTACAGTTCGCCTCGGTTTTCCCCCATTTCGGCCCATTACCGTCGCAGATCATTCAAAATTTCACTGTGGGCAAACCAGGAGGAGTTTTTGGACGATTTCTTCGACAGCGTGTTCCTAAGAGGTAAGGCTTCGATTTTCGTGTTGATCGCTTCACTCCGTTTCGCACTTTTGGCACGTTTCCCGAGGCATCTTTGACCCCCATTTTTCTGTGATGGATTTTGGACAGCACCAACTTGTCGATTTTATATCTCAGCCTAGGAGCATCGGATCAAGGCGATTCAAGAGTCGATTTTGATCTACTCGTCGCGAGGAACACAGTGGTGATTTTTCTGGGATTTTAGGAAATTGTTTCGAAGGTGAAAATTACTGTTTTCTCAGTGTACAGTGTGCAGTTTTTCTTTACAGTTTGATGTTTGGATTACCACCTTGCCGAATTTTTAACTTGACTTACCGAACTCGGATTTGGGCGTGCAAGGTACCGTTTCGAAGCTATCGATGCGAGGATCGCTGTGATATTTTTTCTGGGATTTTTCTGGGCAGTTTCTGCAGGTGATAATTTAACAGTTTTGGGACTGTTGTTGTATGTATCTATAAGAGCATTATTTGGGAATTTGAGTGAGTTTAGTGGACTTTGTGTTGTGCCAGGAGTGTTTCGGGTGTACTGTATTTGTTGGAGCGCAGGATTGGAGTTTTTGGCATTTTCAGCTGTACGGACCCGGACAGTTAGCGCTTCAGGTGGGTGGTTGTTGCTTGCCTCTATATCTGACTTACTCACTAAGTTTATTAGAAAACCCCACTATTGAGCATATTGTTTGATTATCATGCATGATTGACTGATATACATGTGAGCCTATCTTCTGGGGGATTAATTATGTGGATATAGCATGTTTTGGGATAATATCACTGAGGGGACATGATTGCGGGAATACTTAATTGTGATAATTAACATGCTACATTAGCACCCAGATTTTATGAAAAACGGATTAAATGGATTAACTGTTGGGACATAATGATATATCAATGTGCGGGTTTCACTCTGGGAATTATTATGGAACAGGGATCTTATACATGTGTAGTCGACTGATGATTTTAGCCTGATGGTGATATTTATGTGGATATTATTAATTATTACACATGTAAACTGTTATTTGACTTATTCTCCCTTTCACATTGCATGAGGACTTTTGCATGCTTATTTGGACATCTAGATAGGCCACTATTTTATTGCTACACTATCATATTGGGATTTGACTTAGGAGAAACCATGATTGCTTTCTTTCTCCTTCTTATTTAGACTTTTGAGTCATGTTGCTCGAGTTCGAGCAGAGGTTTGGGATAGTGTAGCCGGGACCTGAGGGTCAGTGATAGGGTGTACTTGATGTTGGATTGTGGGTTATTGCGGCAACCGCGGACAGTAGGCGGTTGACCGGATCTTGATTATTTACCCAATTGTGGGTTGTGGGTTATTGCGGTGACCGCGGACTTTGGGCGGTTGACCGGATGTTTACTATTGCATCAGATTGGGTATCAGATTTCTCTAGTGGATGGTATTTTCCACTTTTGAGTATTATTGCATCAGATCGGGGTTTCATTAGTGGACGGAGTTTCCCACTTTGATCATAGTCATGATCCAGTCCTGCTATTATGAGACAGTGGTTACAGAGATGCTTGATACAGCGATACTTTACTCGTGTGGGTCGCTCCCCTCGAGTGCCACTCCGGAGTAGGCTTTACACGATGCCGAGCGCCGGGCACCATTCTGAGTTCTTGAGTTCGACAGCAGAGCAGGCAGTACCAGTTTTTACTGGTGGCACTAGATTGGGTCTATTTGGTCAGATACTGTTTTCTGGTGCATTCATACCGTCATTTCCTTCGGTATTGCATTTAGAGGCATACTTGTTGTGGTTTCCCCTTCTATCCAGTAGTTCTGTTCACAGCTTTACCATTTGCCCTTTCTTGCCTCTAGTAGACTTAGTGGGTACGCCGGAGCTTGAGGCTTTACCCACAGGGGGAGGCTACTGGTTTACTAGTGGTTCTCACCCCCACTGTTGTTTCCTCTTCTTTTCTCCCCCCTGTTTTGCAGAGTCCTCATTGGAGTTGCTGATCTTCGGTCGTTGTTCGGGGCGAGGGAGTCACGAGCTAGATCGTTACCACCCGAGGAGTGTAGCTGTATCCCCTGGTTGGAGATTCCTCGTAGCTGTTGGCTGGCTTTTACTGTTTATCTGGAGGAGAGAGATCTTTTGTATTTGGAGAGACTGATGTACTATAGTTTTAGTTTATCTCCTTTTATAGTCGAGAGATGCTGTACTGAGGACATTGTATGATGATTATCTGTATTTGAGGGAATGGATATTGTACTCTATTTCATGATGTATAGTAATTGGATTTTATTTTACAGCATTTTATTTCAGCTCTGATATTTGTGTAGCTATAGTACTATCTTTTGCAGGTTAGACGCTTCGCCTATGCGGGTTTTGGCATAGGTGGCGGATCTGTTGGCGAGCCCGGGTCGCAGTTTCGACCCCGGGGCGTGACATATACTCCTTAGGTTAAGTGAGTAACTGGTAGAATAAAATGATCTAAGAGATAAAATTAGTTAAAAAAATAAATCTAACAGTAGAAAACTTATAAAAACCAATTGATTTGTACTTGTGCAAGCATAGTCACTGAACTTATATATATATATATATATATATATATATATATATATATATATATATATATATATATATATAGAGAGAGAGAGAGAGAGAGAGAGAGAGAGAGAGATAATAATAGTGGGCCCATTAGATTTAATGGGTGCATGGTTGGGAAAATAGTAAAATCTAACCGGTGAAAATAATCAAAGAGGTTGATTTAAAGGTAGAAAACTTGATAGCATCAAATATTTGATACTATTGATGGCATAGTAGCCGAAATCTCTCTCTCTCTCTCTCTCTCTCTCTCTCTCTCTCTCTCTCTCTCTCTCTCTATCTATATATATATATATATATATATATATATATATATATATATATATATATATATATATATAATATATATATATATATATATATATATATATATATATATATATAGTAGGCTACAATACTTTTATGAGTATATATCTTTTTCTATTTATAACTTTTTCGTCCTTGGATGAAGGGATATGCGGTTAGGATGATAATGGTCCCCTAGGGTTAAGTAGGTTGTTGGTGAAATAGTATAAATCCTAGAGAACCACTATAATTTTAACCGCATATTCTTTCATCCAAAAACCGAAAACTTATGAGTACGAAAAGATCTATACTCATAAAAGTATAGTAGTTGGACTATATATATATATATATATATATATATATATATAGAGAGAGAGAGAGAGAGAGAGAGAGAGAGAGAGAGAGAGAGAGAGAGAGATAGTTGAGCTGGAATGCTATCAATAACAAACTGACTCAATTGCCACCAATTTATTTTCAATGATGGAGCTTTCAATTCGACGATAAACACCGTTCAACATGATCTATACCACTAGAAGTATGTAAAAATTAAATTTCAAATCTTTTCGATACCATTGACCTTATGATCAAAAGGTTACAAAATTTATAATTTTAATAGTGAATATAAATATTTTGCTCGTTTAACAGTATAAAAATATCTAAATTAATTGAATTTTTATTAAATTTTTCAAAAATTTATTTAAAACAAAATCTATACTCTTGATCATCATTACAAGACTTCTACCATCACTTTTTAAAAAATATTTATTTTCAGCAGTCTATTTTTTTGCCCACTTGATGGACTAGGAAAAAATATAAAAAATATATATAATTTAATTTCTAAATAGTTTAATTAGTTTAGATCATATTTAACGATGCCGATTGACAATTTAGAAGCTCCGTCATCGGAAAAAAATGGATGACAAACAAGTCGGTATAATTAAATATTATTATAATTTTTATTACATTGAAGAAGGGTTAATTAATTAATTTTATTAATAAATTGTGTAATAAAATTTAATTCAATAAATGCAATCTAAATTAGGTGAAATGTCGATATATAAAAAAAATATAAAATTTAAATTTTTATAATAAAATTTATAAATGTGGTGTGGGTTTATATATATATATATATATATATATATATATATATATATATATATATATATATATATATATATATATATAATTAATTTAATATAAATTATATATATAATTAATTTATTTTATTAGATAATTTTTTATTTATTGATTTATTTAAATTTTTTAAATAAATTTCTCTTGAATTTTTTTTACATAAGTCTTTATAAAATAATTTAATTACTAATAAGCTATTTTATAAATTTATATTGCACATATATCAATTTTAATTATTTTTATTTAAATATATTTAATTATAAAATTATTTTTATATATTTTTATTTGTTTAATAATTAGACTAAGAAAATTATATAAAAAATATAAAAATATAAACTAAAATTTATTATAAAAATATTTTTAATTATTTTTGTAGCATCACAAAGGTACTCTAAAAATGATATACAATAATACTGAAACGCCCCCATATATATATATATATATATATATATATATATATATATATATATATATATATATATATATATATATATATATATATGTATATAATATTTTTGTATATCCGAAATCGGACGTATATTTTACATCCGACTCATTCTTAGATGGAGTGAATTTTTACTGGTCATTTTGAAGTGACCAATAAAATTTACTCCACCACAGAATAAGTGGAGTGTATATTGTACATCTGATTTCGAGTGTAGAGTAATAATATATATATATATATATATATATATATATATAGTAAAACTTATATATTTTTAAAAGTATAAATACAATTATGTTTGTGAATTTTTTATTATTAGATTTACGTTGAGATTTGTGCAATTGTACTTTCTTTTTCTCTTTCTTTAGTTGACTTTATAATTGTACAAATCTCAATGTATATCCAATGATGAAAAATTTACAAATATGATTGGATTTATGGTTTTAAAAATATACAAACTCTACTATATATACCGAGTCCGGCCGGAATACTGTCGATAGCAATTGGTGCTATCAAATTTTTAACCCTTGGACGAAAGTATGTGTAGTTGGGATTATAGCGGTCCCCTAAAAATTTTACTATTCAACCAACCATCCACTGAACCCTGGGGGACCACTATCATCATAACTGCACATCTCTTAATTCAATGACTAAAAATTTGATAGCACCAATAATTTGGCGCTATCGATAGCATTCCAGTCTAATTTTATATATACCTGTAGATAGAAACATCAACTAAAGTATAAGGCCACCACATGAAAGGAGAGTCCACAAGAAACTTCATAAACATCCCAGCAAATCCATATCCCAATACCTGCACACAAATGAGAAGGTAAAATTTCATGATGCTCATTATCAAATTAAGAGATGATAAGAAATCTTAAGTTATAAACAGTACAGGGGCATACTCGCCAACCAAATTGCCTGCATGTGTCCGTGTTTCTTGAAGATATACATATAAATATATAAACCAACCTGAGTTGTTTGGAACAACAGTAGAGTGCCCAAGGGATTAATTTCCCTGTGGTAGAACACTTTCATTTGGGGTATCACCTCACTGCTATAAGGGATCGAAAGACCTGACGAAGCCATGATCGTGACGAGCGCGTGCTCTTTGATATTGAAGGGCCCGGGATTGAGCGAAACCTTCCATCCGGTCCATGGAATTGTCAAGGACTTGGCGGGGAGGGTAGCGGCCATGAATCTTCCGAGCGCTAGGAGGCCTAGTTGTGGCAAGGTCGTGTCCAACATGATTTGATTCTGGCGATACATGAAGAACTCACTTAAAAAAGCCAGAAATGCACATGAACTGAGGCCCAGGACCCATGTTCTGAGCGTAAGCACTGGCAAATCCTTGTCGTCGGTCGTCGGAACAGTGAGCCTCACCTCCTCTATCGGAGAATCATCAACCGCTTCACCTACATAATTAATTAGACTATGAATATATGCCATCGATCAATCCTAAATGTTGGCTATGTTTGTAGATTCTGAGATTTGTTTTTTTTTTTTTTTGGATCACAATCATGACTATTTACATGTACTACAAGTTTAATTCTATGGCTATGAAAACAATTTATAGATGTGTTTGCATATATATATATATATATATATATATATATATATATATATATATATATATATCAATTAATTAGCTAAAGATACTCTAAATGAAATGCTTAGGTGGTGTTACATTTCACGTAAAAGTAATAGAGATAATTTTTACGAGAGAAAATATTTTTTCGTGAAAAAATATGTAAATAGTGGGAAAACATTTTATGCATATTTTTAGAAGAAACTATTAAATAATAAAAAATTAGAGAGGTAAAAATTCGTGCAGATCTATGAAATTGTACATGAACTTACACAGTGTATCTAATTGCTCCATCAGAGACATTGGATTTTTGATATGCCCCTCTTATTGTTGACGGAGTCTTTAACGAGATTTCATCAAAACAGTTCACCTTAATTACATTTAAATTTTAAAATTTGTTCCAATTATTAACTTTTCCTCCGCATATCAATACTGTATTGAACATGAATATAAAGGAAATTAACGGAATAGGAAACAAAAATAAATGCTACTCAATTATTATTATTAATTTCCATATTTTGCACTTTGACAGGAGAAAACAACTGAAAAATGCAATAATGAATTAAATAATTTATCACCAACATAATACAATTTCATAAATAGAAACAATATCATTGTTTTCGTTTTCATTTTTGTTTTTTGAGAGGGAGAAAGGTAGCATGCATGCTAGCTTTTTTGTTTTTTTATTTTTTTTTTTTGTTATGAAATAAATTTTACTAAAAATATAAAGTAATTATGCCCTACAAGAAAATTTTTCTTTTTAATTTTTTTATTAGTTTCCTCTGTAATATATTTTAATTTATTTTAATTTTAAATGCTCCTGTACTAAAAATATCTAAAGTTTATTACTGTACAAATAACAATAAATAATTTATAAAACTAATATTAACATCTAAAATTAAAAAAATTAAAAAATAAGTATTTATAAGTTATCATTCTTTTGTTTTTTTAAAAAGCTAATTTTGGATAATTTTATTTGTTTAAGAAATATATATTTTTTTGTTGTTTTAGTTGATTAGCCTGTAATGTATCCAATCAAGTGTTAGATGAAAAAAAAAAAATATTGTTAAAGAAAACACTTTGAATAAAAAAATTACAATAATATGTCATACACTTCTAGGACATTTGATATACAAAATTTTATTTAAAAAAAATAAAAAATAAAGATGATAACAAACAAGGCTATGGAAACTGCTAGGCATTTTAGCTAACATTTAATATAGATGAAGTGAAAAAAGAAAAGAGAAGAAAACAGAAAAAAAAAGAAGTATTGTACCTTGCATCTCGAGAACTCAGATTAATTTTTTCCACCGCAAAAAAGTTCCAACCTTAACCAATTTTGCGTTCGAAAGGCAAGAAATGGAAAAAAAAAAAAAAAAAAATATTAATTAATTTGTTACCTAATTGAAATGGATACAAATGGTACCAAATTAATTAAAGAGATATGGAGCGAGATATGAATGTTACCTAATTAGAAAGAAGCACCCAATTAACAAAAAAGCAATAGAAGTTGTCCCCCAGTAGAGTCCTCTATACACCCTTATATGATGTTATAGCCAATTAATCCATAAATAGCTGAATCATCCACCAATATTTTAGCATCAAATTCTTGTTAAACTTAATTACTTATGGAGGTTATGGATTCTGGTAAAAATTAAAGGCTTCGCATGGCCATTTCTGAGAAAAATAAAAATTGGAAAACAACTATATTTGTCCTTTTTTTTTTTTTTTTTTTTTTTTTTGTTTCTAACTACATTGTGATCACCTTTTTCGATAACTCTGTGTGTTTTCGCTGTCCTTAGACGGACCAAGAGAATGCATAGTTTTATTCATAATATAGATATAGATTAATAGATATATATATAATACCAATTATAATTTTCATTGCATTTATGGTATGGAAAAATTGAGTTTATTTATTTTTTTTTTTTTAAGAGAAAGATAGCATGTTGCCTTTGTTTATTTTAAAATAAACTTAGCTGAAAATGTAAAGCAATTAGAATTCAAATTTGAGATTTCGGATATCAACCATCAAGTCTTTTGCTACTTACAATAAGGACAGTTGATAAAAAAAAAAAAAGCAGGAACAAGTTATAACAAAACTACAAATACAGTATGTTTGAATAACTTTAAAAAAGATGTATGATGATATATATATATATAGAGAGAGAGAGAGAGAGAGTCCGGCTACTGTGTTTGTACAAGCACCGAGTAATTGGTGCTTGTACAAGCACCAAGTAATTGGTGTTTGTAAATTTTCTACCGTTAGATTTAATCCTTTGATTAATTCTATCCCTTAGATCATACTATTCCACGTGCCGACCACCCACTAAATCCAAGGGGCCCACTATCATCCTAACCGCACATTCGTACATCCAAGGGTACTCACAAGCATAAATAATTTAGTGCTTTTGCAAGCATAGAAGCTCAATTTTATATATATATATATATATATATATATATTAACAAATGTAGCTATTAGACGAGTTCGGTATATCAACTTTTATTTTGAAGGAGGCTGAAGGAGGGTGACGGAAACATTAACACGCTTACGCTAATGGCAGTAGGCGATCCAATCTGATAGGTACGATTGAGAATGATGACGTACAGATGCTACGGTAGAGAAGAGGATAAGAAATCTAATTTCATGCGAAAATTCAAAGAACTCTTTTCTCCTACGGACACCGGGCTGACATCTTTCGGGGACTGGAGTGTGCTATTCCACCTGCATCATCTATTTGATACGGATCGGAGGAATCTTAGCGCACCTTTCAACTTGGAAGAGATCAAGGCACCGGTATTCTAGCTTGGAAGGGACAAAGCACCGGGCCCTGACGGTTTTCCACCTCACCTAACCTTTAGTGGATCAGACTCATTAGAGGTCTATATTACTCAAAGAGAATACCTTTGTGGGAAGGGAGTTCTTTCAGGCCAGCCTTCTAGTGGTGGAGAAATGTGATCAGTAGTAGAGAGATTTTTAAGGGAGGGGTGTCCTACCTACTTGGAGACGAGAGAACAATTGATTTCTGGACTGACAGATGTTGCGGCGAGATGGTCTTGCAATCTCTTTTTTCTGAGCTGTTTAGCGAAGTGGATAGAAAGGCGATCAAAGTTAGTGCTTGCTTCGACAACAATGGTTGGAAATGGAGAAATTTTTTGAAAGGTGTCAGAATGAGGAGGCAAACGGGGAGGGAACGAGTGCAATTATTAAAGGAGGTGGTGGAGGGTGCCACACCGGCCACTAACGATGACGATGTGTTTTGGAGATGGCATAAAAAAGGTACCTTTACCATCAAGTCCACTCACAATGTTCTTAGTGACGGGGGGCTGCAAGAGTGCATCACCCTCTATGTCTTGTGCTTGTGTATGCTACTCAAAGTTAAGATTTTTGTCTGGCTTGCTCTTAAGAACCGACTTCTTATGGCGGAGACCCTTAGTAAAAGGAGGTGGACGTGAAATTTTAATTGTGTGCTCTGTGGCGATCAGATTGAGACATGGCTAATCATCTATTCTTGAAATGTGCCTACTCACGATTCGTGATCGGAACGAGAGAGGAGGTCGCTGGGTTCGAGGAGTTAGGGGATAATGTTCGCGAGGTGTGGGAGAAACGGTCGGAAAGGAAAGGACAGCTAGTGAAGAACATATTTCTAATGGTCTTGGCTGCAAATTGGTAGGTAATTTAAAAAATCAGAAACAGAGTTATCTTCCAGCAACACAGTATTGACCCCCCATTCGCCGTCAGCTCAGGTTAGGAGAGAGTTGACATATTGGAAGGATCTGGGCTGACTTTTTCTGAAAGCTTTGCAACAGATTTTTTTTTTTTTTTTTTTTTTTTTTTTTTTTTTTTTTTTTTTTTTTTTTTTTTGTTTTTTCATCTTCGTTCCCTGAGAGACCTAGTTGTCGCACCCATGATGCTAAATTTAGTTTTCAGTTGGATGAAACGGATAGCGTGTTACCTTTCTCTCTCAAAAAAAAAAAAAAAAAAAAAACTTTTATTTTGAAGAAAATAAATAAACAAAGTTATTTTGTACTATAAACATGTATGTATATATATTCAGCAGCTGCATGCGAAGAACTCCAAAAAACTGTAATCTAAGCAAGAAGAATTTTCACCAACTGTGAAAATCTTCGGCCTGTTGCAAGCACTCCTGGGGATTGGCATAGAAATAGTCTTCTTCCTTGGGTCTATCAGGAACCGCCACTCTCCTCGAAGGCATTCCCATGCGATCCGCATGGGCCGCCTTTATCGGAGAGGAGAACTCATCCCACCCCAGGGTGCCATTACTGTACCGATCGACGAGCTCAACAATAAGTTTTCGATTCAATATGATTGTCTTCCCGAAACCTAAGTATCTGCGATGGCCTTCGACAACTTTCGCCATGTTTCCATCGTTTGTTGGAACAAACACATTGCTTTCTAGAGATACTAAGTAATCCAGAGCTGCCATTTGAGATGAATGGTTCTGGAATAATCTAAGATCTGAAGGCTCCAGGAGCGTTTCCTTCCTGACCTGCATAGAGTTGCTGAACAAATTAGACAAAATTATATACGAAGATTGGAGAAGGAGAGAGAGAGAGACTGGAAGTCTAACAAATAAAACCATATATGTATTGCAAACACACCACATTAGGATAAGCTGCAGTAAGTGTAGCCATTCTCTTTTGGCCGCTGAAAATTTCTCCTGCTGCGACGTATATTTGGACGCTGCGATCAACATCGAGTGCCCTCAGAACAAGAGCAGTCTCCTCTAGTGTCAAAGGACAGAGACCTGCTTTCATCTTCAAATCAGAGTTGATAAGTTTCTCTTTCCACCACGGATAAGCATATCTGAAAGCCATTCCCATAGTTTCACATAGCCAAAATGAGCTCAGGATTTAAAGACTAGAAACTGGCACATGAGCATTTAGTAAGATAACCATTTTAATCCTCTTATGTGATTCCTAGATGAGAATCTAGTTCAGAGACTAAGGTCGCAGTATCACAAAAATACAGAGATATCGAGCCTCTAAGGCAATCACAATAAAGGGTAAAATGATAGGGAAACCGACCAGCCATACCTCATTCTCGTAAGCTCTTCTGCTTCTTCGTCCGTGCAACCTTTGGTACAGCCAGAAAAGGCCAACATGTCCATTTCAAAGCGTAAGTGGAGAACCAAAAAAGGTCCATTTTGACGGAGAATTTTAAACACCCGTTTGCCTAATTCTTCGATTTGAGAGGTAAATTTCAGGGTGGCGTAATTCACTCGACATCGCATCTTCTGGATCCCTATAGGAAGGCCATTATTAGCAAGCCGCGCGTCGGTTCTATTGAAATGCACAACCTTATACTTCCGAATCAAAGGAAGAAACTGCTTTCAAATTGAACTAAATCTCAGCACTGTTACCAATGGAAAATGATCAAAATCATTCAACAGTTAAATAAGACATAAGAAAACCTGATTGTGGCAATAGGAAATATCAGACCAGCTAATCGGTGGGCATGGAATATGCCATCCCTAGTTCCACCCTTTTTTTTAGCATTGGCGGAAGGCGCTTCAATATTCAGACCTCATCTCTTAATGAATTTATAAAATGATCCACATCAAATATGTCTTGAAAATCACTGCAACATTAAAGAAAGTCGAAAAAATTAACATTTCTTAATCTTAAAGAAATGCAAAGAAGTGAAAGCTAATCGAAAGAAAATTTTGGTTTAAAAAGACAAGCACACCTGGTGTCAGCCCAAAACGAGGTCTTATCGAGTTCTGGAACTATCAAAGTCACATTCAAGTATCTTGCAATGGTAACCATATCACATATCTGAGGAAATAGAGTGACACCCAAGCAGAGTTGCAGCATAAGAGGTTATAAAAATTGATTCTTCTCTAAGATAAAACCTAAATTCTAGATCAAAAGCAAATAAATTTGATTAGAAATTTACAAGTCTCGACAGATGCTTACAGTTGATCGCATCCGATTAAGGCCCCCGTTGCACGAGACCATTAGATAACCATTACTCTTGTAGATTCCTAACAAGAGCAGTAAATTAACACTTGAAACAGATTAAAAGGCAACCAAACCGCTAACGGAAAACTTTTAAAACAATATTTGAATGAAGAGCAATAGCAAATGATTTTAAGTTGGTGGATACAATGAATAGAGATTAGGTAATAGAATTCAAAAATTGCTTTGTAAAGTGATAGATTCGCCGAATAACAGGGAAAATGTCCAAATGGCTCTCATGAATGGTCCTTGAGTCATCACTCTAAGAGAATTTAGACTAAATTGATTGATTACAAGTAATTATTATAATGTAAAATCCTGAATTTGGAAACAAGGAATCAAAATCAATAATTATCAGCAGTTAGCACATCATCATGGCCAAACAACAACATCATAAAAGCAAAGCAACAAGCGAAATTCGTGATGATAAAGACACACCAGCTAATAAGGTATAACACAACAAAAAGTAGCCTAAAATTGGGAGAAATAATAATTAAACCAAGGTGCCCAAATTGCGTACCATTAACTCACCTAATAAAACAAGCCAAAATTGATATCCTAAGAATAACAGAAAATTCAGCAAGCAAACAAACGGAAGCAACAATGGTGAGTTTACTTCTTGCATGATGAAAGAGGAGCTCACTTTTCGGGGGAACTCTCGGCCCCCAAATCCCCTCGACCGCTGTCAGCTAGACGAGGAATGTCCACAGAAGCGCGGCGGTAGCGACGCGCACCATCCATATCTGCACCCGCGATCTCGACACGACTGCTGCAGCAGCTGCAGCAACAGAAACTTTGATCTTCTCGACCTCTACAACTCGGCACATCCCAGTTCCAACCATCCAAACCAAAATTGCTTCAAATTTTACAAAAAAAAAAATGTACTAACAAAGAAAAAACTACTGCTATTTTTTTCCCTCCAAATAAGTAAAATAGCGAAAATCTCCGTTAATTCACAAAACAACTACTTCAAAATCACAAATTAAAAAAAAAAAAAACTCTCAAATCACGATCACTAATCGTATCCTTCAATCGATTCAAATTATGCCCCAAACAAGGAAGAACTCGTCGTTTTCTACTAGAACTCGAGATCAAAATTGGAATTTGGGGATTTCAGGGAAAGTTCGGCACCCGGAGATCGCAAGGGGAGTAGCTCGATCTCCGGAGCGGTTTGAGAGAGCTGTGTGTGAAGTGTTCTTAAGAGGGGGGCGTCGTTACGCATCGAACCTGGTTAGACGTCCGTACACCCACGTGTCTTCTATCAAGACCGTTTGATCTCCCATTGAGATTATTACCATATAACACCCCCCACACCGCATTAAAGTTCGTCGGGCCATGATTACGCGCGAATTAGTTGAGGAGCGCACGCCTCGACGTGATGAACGGCTGGGATCGTGCAGCGGTTGGTGGAACTGGACTCACCGCTGCCGCAACGGTCCATGATCAAGTCATTAATTAAGAATAATAGTACAATAACAAAAACGAATCAATGATAATTATTAGTAAATAATAGTAAAACTAAAATAATTGAAAAGGCGGACTTGTTTAATTCCTCGTCGTGTCCATGAACAACTCAGTGACAAAAATGAGGGGTTACCAAGCTGAAGGGACCACTTTCATGTGCGGAATGCGTAATTTCGAAATTCGACCACCGTTGAAGTGATAGAGATGATCAAATGAGGAATTTAAAGAAGGAGAGACATAATTTTATTAATTATAACATATTATCATCTGTTCGTAGTTACATCATATAGAAAAAAATCGGCTATTTTGAAAAAAAAAAAAATATTTTAAAGTTTTGTTCTAATTTATTTGAGTGTTTAGTTTATCTATTCACTGTTATTTTGTCTTTGTATAATAAGCATGTTAAGACTTAATAATAGAAAAGATAGAGTACTTAGAGATTGATTAACAAATAGAGTAAAACTGAAAATAATTTACAAGACAATTTGTCAATTATAAAATATTTCGACGAGTACTCGACTTAATTTCATTGCTCAAACTGCTTTGTAATATTGTTTATCGATTGGTCATCGTGCTCTCGATACAATTTATATATTTTACCATCAAAATGATATAAGTTTTGATGGATCTTTTTCTTTACAGATGGAGTAGAAAATAATTTTATTAAATTATTTAAATAATTGGAAAAAGTACTTTTCTGGATATTGTTGGTGGGTGGAACAGATTAAAGATATCATTAGTGTACTATAGCTTGCTAATTAACATATAAAACAAGGGCTTAAAAAGAGAAAGAAGAGGAGGAAGATGAGTGTTCTTGCTTTTGCTATTTTAAGTTATTGTTGTGCATATTTCTCTTTTTTTTTTTTTTCAATTCTACTAGGGTGCAAATTCTCTATCGCTCTTAAACCAAACATTTTTATATATTGACTAATAAGATAGAGAATTGATCATAGAAAATTTTTTTGATCAAATGTAAACGTGATAAAAAATATAAAAAAACAGGTTTGAAAATCATGATCCATATTTTTTGTCTTTGCTAATAAATCATGCACTAGTTGACGTGTCAATACAAATCACCTCCACAAAAATCCGTAAGAAGAAAAAGAAATATTGAAATATTGCATTGTTTATATTTGAGATCATCATATACTTATGCATGGCCTATAAGAAATTTCCACTAAGAATTAGCTTTTTATTTCTATCTTCTCTCTTATCTGTTTTTAATTATTTTTGAATTTGAGTGCATTTCATTATCGATTACGTGGTGGTTGGTTTCGTGAATCTCTATTTTATAGAGATTGAAAAGGAAATGAGGACCCCATCAAAGATTCAAACATGAAAAAGTAATTATTATAGAAAAAGTAATCAAGTGGTTGTTGATTGAGAGTTTAATCCCAGCACGAGAGACACGAAGCTGCAAAATTTTCGCGCTTCACTCATAATCCTAATAATTCTAACTACCATGATGAAGGTGGTCAAAAGGGGAAGAGTTCAACTTGACTATAATTTTAATGAAAATCAAAAGTCAAACGACGGAAAGACGAAACACCGAGAAGAGAATCTAGTTTAATTTGAAAACACTGTCATGTAGGTCCCACGATTCTAAAATTAAGCAAATCATATCACGTGTATTCTATTACGGGGATCTATAATATGTTATGTTATAGATTGACTCGGAACTTGATCGAGCCAGGGTTTATTAGTTAATCTGCAATTCGGGCTCGTGAAGGAGACCACCGCGTATGCGTCGCTCAGGTGCGGGTCGGGTCCGAATTATGTACACTCGCTAAGCAAAGAATTTGAATCTACGCTTTAGCCGGCCACCGAAACCGCCCCTCAATTCGCATCTGCAATGTAACGCATACATATCACTCTCCTCAAGCTGACAAATGGGCCCCACACAAACGGGCCCACAGTTCAGAGACACAAAAGGTTATATACAACCGTGACACAGAACACAATGTCTCAAAGCGACAAAGGCACAAGAACAGAGGAAAGGGAGAGCGAGAGAGTCCATCGCGACTCTCCGCAACTTCTCCCCCCTTCTTCTTCTTCTTCTTCATCTTCGTCGTCGTCGTCGTCTCTACAAATATGGTGGATCGAACGCAGAGGCGCCGTGGCGGCGCCGCCTCCTCCGGGGATCACTCAGTCGCTTCAGAGAAGCTCGCGCCGCCACCTGCGTCGTCTCCTCCGCCGCATCCGCCGCCGTGCTCCTCCTCTTCCTCCGCCGATGGAGGCGGCGGGAATGGAGGAAACGTCGATCGCCTCCTCTTCAAAAACCTCGTCGAGATGGTCCCCCTCGTCGAATCCCTCATGGTCTCACCACCTTTCCCTAGATCTCGCTTCTTTCCTATCCTTCCTTTTTTTTTTCTGCATTTTTTTTGCGAATTATTTGAATTTTTTTGGGGGATTCTTTTTCATAGGATCGGAGGGCGAACTCGTCATACTCGCGGAGAGCATCTGTGGTGTACACACCGGCTCCGTCTCAGTCGAAGAAGGTTTTGTTTTTGATCCGTCGATTGCTCCCTTTTTTTATTGGAGTATTTGAATCATTTTAGTAGAAGAATTCAGATATCAGGGTTCCCGAAGTGATTTTTACGTTTAAGTATCTTTTTCTCCACTAAATACTGGAGTTTGAGTGTAATTAGATGCTACATTGTGCAAAGTGAACTGTAATTATGTAATGTGATACCTTGCTTATGAGCCCTATAAAGTTAGTTTTAGGTTTGCACTAATTTGTGTAGCCTCTGTTGCCTCGATGTTTGGATTTTCTATTTTCTGCTTATTCCGCATGCCGGATTTGTTTATCATAAGCTTGCTTGTTTTCAATGTGGATTCTGAGAATTAGAAGTATTTTAGTGGGAAATTCATGTTTATCATTACGAATCAGATAATATGTTTGGTATAGTTGGATGGGCTATGGAAAGAGTATATACTGACCTATGTACACAGTATTCATGTTGATCACTTCTTCTATAAGAGATGTAAATGGTAGAATTTGGGTGAGCTCAGAATCTTACTGCAAGAGGGAAAGAAGTTTTTACTCGCATGGAGTATTTTAGAACTTGATCTGTTTGGTGATTTTTTTTCTGGCTAACAAAATTTTATGGAAAACCTTACTTGTCATGTTTTTACTTGATTTTAGATTATTTAATAATCAAATAGTTTTATTTGAACACACGATCAAACTTTACAGATAGCTTTTCTTATAATTATCAAAAAGACCAACTTTTAAATTGATTATTCAATATCTGAGTCTTTATTGAGGGATTATAGAAAGCTTAGCAATTTCCTTCAGAAGAAGTTCCCTTGGTATATGATATAATTCTTCTAATTATGGTTGATTTAATTTCAATATGTAGTTAAGGCCCATAATTAGGCTACCTTATTGATTGTAGATTTATATGACATTTCCTGGATATAGGCTGCTGACACGAAAGCTGGGAGAACAGCTCATAGTATTTCTTCAAAGAAGCGAAGAGATCATGGAGAGAATGCCCAAAAAAGTAATCAAGATGCTGATAATGGTGACGACTACTCAATTATGTTGTCGAAGGCTATGGAAGCTGAGAAGTATAGGGAAGAGATGGTTATGTTGCATGAACAGATCAGTGACCTACAGAAGAAATTACTTGAGAAAGATGAAGCTCTGAAATCTGCAGAGAATACAGTCAACCAAATGAGTGCATCATATGGGATGCTTGAAGAACAGGTTGCTGAGAAGGATTCATTGATTAAATCCGCTAATTCTCAATTGCAAAATGCCAAGGTAACAACTTATCTGGTCTTGAAAAATTTTACCTCTTTCTTCCTTTTTGGTAGATTTATGTATTACTCGCTACATGGTTGTCCATGAGCCAATAATTTATTATTCTATATGAAATCTTTCTCTAGCTATTGTTGTTGTACAACCTGAGCATGGACAAAAATGATGATCATCTGAAGATAAGATCTTCCTAATAGCATAGTAGTCTTTCAATTTCTTTACCCAAAGCCCGGGGACTATCTA
>CM054935.1:28240735-28245735 GCA_029168755.2 Tillandsia fasciculata
TGCGGTTCTCTATTGAATCCAATTCGTCTAATCAAACTCATGAATTATTAACGGGTATTTGCACATTTTGCAGGATGCTTTGCCACATAAGGAGATGAATCCTGCAGAGAAGCACTGCAGAATAGCTGACGTTGTACTATGTCTTGGGACAAGGTATTGATCAAAGCTACATAAGTGAGAAAATTCACCTAATTATTGACCTTATTTTAACAAATCTCCTTTTGTCAATGTGACGCCCCAATAGTCCCACATCGGATGGAAAAGAAATTGTGTATGGGAATATTAGGACCAAGGGCTCTAGTATTTGGACTCACATATTTTGGGCAGGTTGTTTGGGTTCAACGAGTTATTGGTGCTAGTGGGCCGGGTCGTTACAATCATCATGTGATTTCATTGTCATCTAGTCGATCCTTTAGTGCGAAACTAACTATGTGTTAATAATAGCTCATATATTTGCCAATTTGCGCTGGATTAGATGCTAGTTCATTATTTTTATGTCATAAGAAATTAGTTACACTTCTATTTGATCAATAACAGTCATAAAGAACTACATAGAGAACATAACTCTTATAAAAAATACGATGCTGCGTATTGCAAGATCAATTGGTTACTAAGGCAAATCAGTTAGAATGTTTATGAAGGTTGCAAAAACTTAAATCATCTGACAGTAATGGGATTATGTTGACATACTTTGAATTACAACTTCCAATTTTTCATTTTAATTTTGTTAATTGATTGTGATATGGAGATGTTTGCATGAATTCTGTGGTAACAATATAACATGGATATATAGGATTGATTTAGATTGAATATTATTACAAGATCAAGATGAAATATCAAGAGCCTTTCTGTTTGAACCTTCAAGGAAGATCATTTGATTGTATCTGGGCTTTGGATGTTGTTGTTTGGAAAATTAAATTACAACTTTTATGTCATTAGATATGAGGGCATCCTTAAAAGAGCAGAATGAAACCTATGTCTACTATATTCAATGCCTGTTTGAAACTTAATAAAAAATTTATTTATTTTCTTTTTGGCACTTATTTCATTATTATTATTTTTTTCAATCTTCTTATTAACACCTTTTCCATGCCTTCTCATATATTAATACATTACCCTATGCAGTTTGCAGATAACTCCTGCATGTAACTTGCCTTTGAAAGCTATCAGGAATGGAGGAAATATTGTTATTGTAAATCTGCAGGTTTGTATGTGATTCTAATCTATTTAGAAGTGGTATTAACTTCTCTTTAGCCTAATCATTGAACATGCTAATGCATGCTATATACCTTATCCTAAGATGCTGTTTTCACACTAAGCTTCTATACAAGTTGAATGCAGCTCGAGAAGATTGTTTGTTTTTATAGTTACTTTATGAATTTGCTTTAGATAACTGGTTTGTAATTTGACCGAACTAGTTTCGTTTGTATATTGTGTTTCTTTTGACAATTTGCCTGCTTAATATTAAATAAATGCTGGTTCCTATTGTTTCATGTACTTACACATGAAGCTGTTTGCTCAGTTGTTGCACCATAATTTTTTATTTCTTTTTTTTGGTGCAGCCTACTCCAAAGGATAAAAAAGCCAATCTTGTGATCCATGGGCTGGTTGATAAGGTAATTTTCTTCATGCCTTTAGTTCTTTCTAGCTATTTGCTATTTTGCCTATTCGAGATATTTCATATCCATCACTTTTTCATTTATATGGGTTGTAGTTTATCATTAATCTCCTAGAGGTTTCTGTTTCATTGATTTGTAGCATGCTGGCAGTGCTCTACATAACTTTTTGAGATGGCAAGACTGTCACCATGCCTGACTGATACACATCTTAGTCCTAGTTCAGGGAATTACGAAGTGATGAAAAGAACCTTGATGCCTGACTCGTAGGCATTTTAGGTCTAGTTTGGAATGCATTGTTCCAACATGATGTTATTTTTATATTTCTAACTCAGGAATCTTAGACCTAGCTTTTTTTTATCACAATATAACTTTTATGTTCCTCACTGCAACCACCAAACTATTGCGGGGTTGCCTTTGTTAGAGTATAGCTATTTCAGTTTATTTGTTACTTAATGTTGACTCTTTCTCAGCTTATGATTACTTGGATTTAGAACAGGTCATCGCAGGTGTCATGCACATTCTTAACCTGAGGATTCCTCCATATATCCGAATTGACTTTGTCCAGCTCAATATTTTGCATTCACCAAGAAGTAAGACTAACAATTACTAGCTTAAGTGCGAATAACCTTTCCACTTCTCTTTATCTATTTGTTTTATAAGGTCATATTCTAGATGAAGTACTTGTATGAAAAATACCCTCGTATGTTATTTTTATCGAGAGATGTAGGATTTTACCATACCAAAGAGTATTAATAATTTCTTCACACGCACTATGCAGAGCAAACTTATGTTAAATGGACCCTGAGGATTACAAGCATACATGGACAGAGAGCACCATTGCCCTTTCTTAATTCAGTTGAGGTAGAAATGTGGATGCATTTTTTTTAATCCCAATATTTGGCTCAGTTTTGTGGAACGCTGGTGGTGCATCTGCTCAATTCTTCAGCTATTTACTCGAAACTTGTATGACAAAGGAGATCACACATAAGGCACATGTTGTGAAGACTTGATTGTATGGCAAATCCATAGAAGATTTAAAAAACTGATCAAATTTAGTACTTTTTTATTTGATCTTGAGATATTTCGACCTTCTCATATTTGGTTGCTTTGCAAAGACATATGGGACACATAGGAGATGGCTTATATCATCATAATTTTGACGTTGTGGTTCATTTAGTGGCCTAAAATTCCTATTATAGCAACACCATTTGCGGTTCTGTAGTGGTTTCAGATATCCAATATGTGTATATGCACACACGGCATTGCTTCTTACTTGGGTGACATAGATTACGATTTCCAACTAGTGAGGTGCTTTCTCTAAGTGATTAGGAATCTTGTACAGTAACATGTGTTATTTTCTGGAGAGAATTAATCAATCAGTTATGAGTCATTGTAACACAGATGTAAAGACATCTTACTGCTTTGATTCAATGCTCTAGAAACTGAGAATTTTGAATTTTGAAATTTGAATTCCACATTGATACCCTGCTCATAGGAGAGAATGCCCTAAGACCTATGGCCTTAAATGAATAGAAATTCGAAAAACTTTGCATTGACCCCATGATCATAACTTTTGGTTTACCCTCGAACATTAGCTCATTGGTGTACATATGGTGAATTCTTTTAAAGTTTGTTTTTACGAAGTTTTGTTATTGGTTGTACTTTTGGTTTCTTTTTGTAACAAACTGCTGTTGTTATATACTTTGATACCTATTCTTTTATATTTTCTTCTCTCTTTAGGTTTCTTTTCCTGAGAGGCCAGACATGAAGTCTGCTTTCCTGCTAAAGCAGCCATTCTATTTGAAGAGGTATTGCCGATAAATTAATGATGAGATCTGAAAAGATATACGAGGATCTTAAGAAAGCATCCTATTTCTTTCTTCTCGCATCATATTTTTTTATTCTTAAATTGTTACTTATTTTGTAGGGAGACATCAAGAAAAAGACCCTTCAACATGATGTTGACATTCAACTTTAGTGACGGATGTGGCTGTCGGTCTGCTACTATTGAATGGCCAGTTGATTTCCAGGTGAGAAAGAATTGGTTGATTTTTAAACTGATTTGATAATAACTCACATACATGTGCCAGCTAAGCATTGCTATTGCCATAGCAAGTGTTTGACTTACTCTACTGTCCTCTTTCTCCTAAATTAGTGCTTTCTAGGACATTATGCAAGATTGTTCGCCTCTCCTTTCAGAATATTTGCCTTGATCTAATCAACGTATATTGTGATGTATTCTAGTCACATCTTATTTGAGTTGAGACATACTAATGCCTATCAAGGAGTGTTAATTTTTGGTCACTTCTTGTCAGCCACTACTGCTAGCTTCAGATTTATAACTTGAAACCAAGGAGAAAAGGAGTTGCTCGTGGCCCGTCAACTACATAACCAACATATCTCTCTCTCTAGTTTCTTTCTCCTTTTTCCGGCTCTTAGTATTTCTAGTTTTCAATAAACCAGGTAAAAAGCGACAGCTTTATTCTCGACAAGAATGTAGTTCTGCGGGAGCTGAGGGATGGTGCGGAAAGGAGATCTCTCTGTGGGCAACATGCTATTTTGGAGAGAAAGGTCCAACCCCGTTCAGAAGTTGGTGTTAGTGCTGTTGTGACGAATATTTTAAGGTATAATAGCCCAGAAAATGCTGATAGAAAATCTGAGACTGCTGTAAACAGCGAGTTTGGGATCAAATATTGCACCAAAGATGCTAATGGCCACTCGACACCTCCTGAGAAGAAACCCAAGTTGCGCTGAGCACCGTGTTTCTTCTTGTTCGGTGCATAGGATCAATAACTTACTTAGATTAGAGACATGCCTAGATTTAGTTTTAGTACTATTTTGTTAATTTTTGGTCTTTTTACGGAGGCTGAGCTGAATTTTGTATGCTACAACCAGTCTCCATTTGTACACAAGATGCAGGGCTAGGATGAGTCTTAACTTAATGTAATTAAACAGGGCCTTCAGGCACTTGGACTTGAAATTATATACATGCTGTGTTAAAATACGCAGTGAGCTTAACTTTGTGTATTTATTGGATCAATAGGGGACCATTTTGTGTGTGGAATGTACTATTGGACATCTTTCTTTTTTGAATCTTACGGGATGGTATACAAATTGAAGTTATTGTGTAGGAACTTGATCTACGAAGATTGTTCCCCATAATAAATAGAAACAGGTTGTAGCCAAATTTATATTCCTTTTTCTCTAGTTGAAAGTTTCTTCCACAATCCATACATGTTTAGTCGTGAAGAAACCCTTTCATGAGCTATTTATGCTGATCATGGAAGATGAATGGGCAATAAAGTGAAGATCTTAGGAGCAAGCAACAGCCAAGTCAACTCCTTATCCTTCAAGCTGCTTGATGTTACAAGAGCATTCATT
>CM054935.1:28250735-28353235 GCA_029168755.2 Tillandsia fasciculata
CGGGAATGTATGGGTCAGGCGGAGATGCGGGCGGCGGCGAGAGCACCTCCTCCCATGTTGCCGCGATAGCGCCGCCCATTTTCGACCACCACCACCATCACCACCACCACTCTTACACCGCCTTCAAGTAGCAAATCAGCATAAATAATGCTAATAATAATAATAATAATATATAATAGCAAACTAAAAATAAATATATAGAAATAGTAAGTAATATGTGAACTGCATGCATGCATGCTCTAGCTCTGTGATGTGGGATGTTTCTCGGCTTCAATAGGAAATTTGTGTCCATCTTTATGCAATTATTAGTTACTACAATTAATGTCACCCATGAGCAGAAATTTTCTACACATCAGATTGATTGCGCCAAAGTCATAGAAAATTTAAACCAAAGATTGATGGAAATATATATCTTTTCTTTCTATACACAATTTTTTAAAGTATAAATGAAAGAATTTTGAGAAAACCAATTCTTTATTTTAGCTTTTTCAACTTGATAAAAATGCTAAGATGTAGATAACATTATTCTTAATTTCAAAATATTTAACAGATTAAATTATTTATTTATTTTGTCGAAAGTAAAAGAAGTTCAACCAGCTAGAATATGATATATTGGCATTTGGTTGGGTTTCGATTGAATTCAAGTTAATTAGATTTAATGAATATTGGTCCCCTCCATATTGGGTTTGCAGATGCAATTTATTAAACACATCACAATTCTAAAGTTTTCCAATTGAATACCCCTATTCCCAACACAGATATATATAGATATATATATATATATATATATATATATAGAGAGAGAGAGAGAGAGAGAGAGAGAGAGAGAGAGAGAGAGAAAGTATAGTTTATATATTTTTAAAAGTACAAGTCAATTTATATTTATAAATTTTTTATCATTAAATTTATATTAAAATTTGTAATATCATAAAATCAATTAAAGAGAAAGAAAAAAAATATAAAATATAAATTTTAATACAAATTTAATGGTAAAAAATTTACAAGTATATATGAATGGACTTATATATATATATTAGAGCTTATATATTTTTAAAAATCACAAGTCCAACCATACTTGTGAATTTTTTATCATTGAATTTGCATTTAGATTTGTGCACTTATACTTTTCTTTTTCTCTATTTAGTTGACTTTATAATTGTACAAATTCAATAATAAAAAATTCACAAGTATAATTTGGCCTGTGCTTTTAAAAAGTATATAAGCTTAATATATATTAGAGCTTATATATTTTTAAAAACATAAGCCAAGTAAATTTTTTACTATTGAATTTGTATTGAGATTTGCACAATTATAAAGTTAACTAAAAAAAGAGAAAAAAAATATAATTCAATAATTGACTTTATAATTATACAAATTTCAATACAAATTTAATAATAAAAAATTTACAAAAATAATTTGATTATTATTTTAAAAATATACCAGCTCTATTATATATATATATATATATATATATATATATATATATATATATATATATATATATATATATAATAATTGCCATGTGATTAGTGATTGATTCATCCACTCGAACTTACAATTCGCAAATGGGAAAGCTCACCAGTCCCTTCCCGACCGTTGGAAACCCTCTTTTTCAAACTGTATACCCCACCTCTGCCCCCAATCCGACCGTTGGAGCCCAAAACCCCAAATTCACCGGCCCCATTCCCTCCTTTCCCAATCAAAAAAAAAAAAAAAAAAAAAAAAAAAAAAAAAAAAATGCGAACATCACCCTTATCCTTTCCACTGGAGCATTCTTGTCCCCTTCTCTCTCTCTCTCTCTGTCTCCTTTCACACTTATTAAGCTTCTCCATAAAACCCACTAAGTACACCTTTCTCTATTTCGGCCCCATCCATTCCCCTTCTCTCAATTTTACCTCTCTCATGCAAAAAGAAGCCACATTTCTTACTAAGCTCTTCAATGGCCTCTCATCACATGGAAGCTCTATTCTTCTCCCTGTTCCTTCTCCCCACCTCTCTACTTCTATCTACGCCAATCTCAGCCAAAAACATAAGCTTTGACTCCGCCTCCTTCTCCTTCTCCAACCTCACCCTCCTCGGCGACTCCTACCTCCGAAACGGCGCCATCGGCCTCACCCGCGAAACCGACGTCCCCTCCTCGAGCTCCGGCGCCGTCATATGCAATCTCCCAATCCAATTCTACGACCCATCGACGAACACCTCTGCCTCCTTTTCCACCAAATTCTCATTCTCAATCACGAACCCGAATCCTCAGTCCCAAGGGGATGGCCTTACATTCTTCATCTCCCCCAGTAATGCGACTCTCGGTAGCACGGGCGGCTTTCTCGGCCTTTTCAACTCAACTGCGCCGGTGAGAGACGGCTCGATCATCGGGTTCGAGTTCGACACCCGGTTAGACGGAGAATTCGGCGATCCAAACGATAATCATGTGGGATTGGATATCAATTCTCCCAACTCGTCCAAGGCGGTGGATGCTGCTTCTTATGGGATTCAGCTCAAGAGCGGCAACATAACCACGGCCTGGATCGATTACTACAACGATGAGAATCAGCTCGACATTCGGTTGTCGTACTCTTCCGCCGTAGAGCCCGAAGTGCCGGTCTTGTCATTGCGAGTCGATCTCTCCGAGCACTTTGAGGAGTCCATGTACGTTGGTTTCTCGGCTTCGACGGAGGGTAGCACGGAGCTCCACACCATTAGAGATTGGAGCTTTCGCACATTTGGGTTTCCTTCCCTCAACCTCAACCTCTCCTCAAATTCAAATTCAAATTCATCTCCTAACGCCCGCGGCAACACGTCGAGCATCATCCCCGCGATGCCCGGCGCTAGCCCTCGTAGTAGCGGCGGCTTTCGGAGGAAGCTCGGCTTCGCGCTGGGAATCATGGGCCCTGTAGCTTTTTGCATTGCATTTGTTCTGTTCGTTTGGGTCTCGATCAAAAAGTATATGGAGCACAAAGCAAACGAACAGGGCTCGGCAACAAGAGAGTTTTTGAAAGGGCCAAGGAAGTTCAGTTACAGGGAGATGAGCACTTCCACAAGAGGCTTCCACACAAGCAGAATAATTGGAAACGGAGCATTTGGGACAGTGTACAAAGCAATAATGCCCGGATCGGGGATCGCATTCGCGGTGAAACGGTCGAAGCAGGCTCACCAAAGCAAGAAGGAATTCATATCTGAGCTCTCCATAATTGCTTGCCTCAGGCACAAAAACCTGGTTCAGCTCGAAGGCTGGTGCGACGAAAGGGGCCAACTGCTTCTCGTGTATGAGTTCATGCCGAACGGGAGCCTCGACAAGATTCTGTACCGCGAGCCGAATTCGGGCGGTTCGAGCAGCCCGACGATACTAAAATGGCCCGACAGATACAATGTAGCCGTCGGGATCGCCTCCGTTCTATCGTACCTGCACCAAGAATGCGAGCAACGGGTGATACATAGAGATATTAAAACAAGCAACATATTGTTGGATTCCAACTTCAATCCAAGGTTAGGGGATTTCGGCTTGGCTCGGCTAATGGACCATAACAAGAGCCCTGTTTCTACTCTAACTGCTGGAACTATGGGTTATCTAGCTCCTGAGTATCTACAGTACGGAAAAGCCAATGAAAAAACTGATGTTTTTAGCTATGGAGTGGTGGTGTTGGAAATTTGCTGCGGGAGGAGGCCAATTTTTGATAGAGATAGAGAGAATGAAAGGGCGAAGAAGATGGTCAACTTGGTTGACTGGGTTTGGGGATTGTATTCAGAGGATAGGCTTATTGAGGCAGCCGATGCAAGATTGAATGGCGAGTTTGAGAGGGAGGAAATGGAGAGGCTTCTGCTCGTGGGTTTGAGCTGCGCGAACCCGAACTGCGCGGAGAGGCCGACGATGAGGAGGGTTCTGCAGGTGCTCAACCGCGAGGCAGCGCCGGTCCCAGTTCAGAGGAAGAAGCCGCTGCTTGTGTTCGCATCGAGCGCGTCGTTCACCATGCGGGAGATTGTCGCAGATTGCGAGCAGAGCATCAAGTCCACCCAGCTGGTTGTGTAATAAGAGATTGATTGATTGTTAGCAATTTATGTGTAATGAATGATATGTAATAGTTAGTAGGAACTGGAGCATATGCATGCATCCAGTTGTTTGTTCTTTGTAGTTTGTTTTTGTTCCTTCTCTTTTTGTATTTTGTGAGAATTGTGGTGGTGGCATGGTGTGATTATATTATCTGAAAGTACGCAATAAAGCAATGTAATATACTACATTTTTTTACTTTTTTTTTTTTTAGTATTGCGGAGCATGCTGCATTATTATTCTCTAATAAAAAATTTTAATGAAAAAAAATATATATTTATTTGCAGCATGAGAATTATAACCAATCAAAAGCTCTTTTCCCTTAGCGGGTTCGGTTTTGCTTTGACTCGTTCAAAGCCCACGAGTGACTTAGTCAAACCCACTAAACCGTCAAACAATAGAAGAACCTATGAAGCAACGCCACGCGGCAACACATCACGGTCCCATTCCTCACGTATTGCACCCCACTTAGCCTAATCCAACGGAGGTGATGAGCACATTCTCTGTAACTTCCCTCCATGTCCATTATTTAAAACCCCCTCCCCCCCCCCCCCTCACGTACCATTCCCCACACAAGGGCTTTAATATTAGCACACTGAGCATTGAGCTTAGTACTCTCTATTCGAGTTCCATCGACAATGGCTTCTCTCTCAACAACTCACTCTCTCACACACCTCTTCTTCTTCTTCTTCTTCTTCTACCTCGCAACTTACCTTCTCCTCGCATCCATGGCGTTCGGTTACGAGTTCCGTGTCGGTGGCCCTCGCGGTTGGACCGAACCCTTCGGCGATGAGTTCGAATCCTACAACCACTGGGCCACGAGGAACCGGTTTCACATCGGAGATTACTTGTGTAAGCGCGCGCACCGCCTTCTTCTTCTTCTTCGTAACTTAAAGAAGAACTAGTACAATTCTAAGTTATAAGAAAGGAGATTTATTTACTTGTTTCGATTTTTTTTTGCTTTTCTAACATTCTAGATTTCAAGTACGAGAACGATTCGGTGCTCGAGGTGACCCGCGATGAGTACAAGGAGTGCAACACGACGAATCCTATCGTGAAATTCACCGACGGCGACACCAAGTTCCGGTTCGACCGCTACGGGTTCTTCTTCTTCATCAGCGGCGAGCCGAGCCACTGCTGGGCCGGGCAAAGGTTGATTGTTCGAGTGATGGTGCATCCGGAGACCATGAGCCCCGGTCCTGCGCCTTTTGTACCCCCTCCTCCTAGTCGTGGCCATGATACAGGTCCAAGCTCGGGTTCAGGTTCGGATTCGAGCCCGTCGTCGGGTCAACCGGGATCCAGTGGGGCAGTTAAGAACAATGCTGGTTATTGGCTCATGGCTGCAGGCCTTGTGGGGGGCTTATCCATGTTGTTGTTTTTATTTGGTAGTTAAAGTCTTTAATTAGATTGGTGTGTTTAGGAATATTAGACATAATACTATTAATGTATGGTCTACTTAAGTTGTTGCTAAATTTTTAAATTTTATTTCAACGTATTGTTGGTAGTGAGACATGTTCCTTTTTTAGTGCGAAGGAATATGAAGCTGTTTTTATCTTCTTCTTCTTCTTTTGAGATAAAAGTCGCACACTACGTACTTTATTAATTCTAATTCTATAAATAAATTTAGCTACAGAAGTTAAAATGGCAGCATATTTTTTTTTCCGCGAAATCATATTATTTCCAATATAAGCGTGTTTTTATCTCATTGTTGATAGAAAAAGTATTGGTAACAGAAAAAAAAAAAAAAAATTGCAAATGCTGATATCTTTTTTCTTGGATTTAAGACAACTCAGAAACAATTGTTTGCAACATCAATACTGTTCCTTTGGTGCTACATCTTTGTAGAGAACGGGAACAAAATTCATGAAAGTATTTATAAAATTTATTTTTTAAGTCCTCAGATAAGGATGTTTTTATGTTTTATTTTTTAAAAACATCAGCATGACAACTCTGCGAGAAAGTCGTTGCTGAGATTTGCAAATTGCCGAGTATATATGTAGAGTGTAGTCGACGGTGAGCGACTCTAGAGTCGGCAACAAACCAGTAAAACCTGCCGACTTTAATTAATTACGCACCAACTCGTCCATAAACTTCGCGGGAAATCTCTCTCTCTACAACTCGTCCATAAACTTCGCGGGAAATCTCTCTCTCTCTCTCTCTCTCTCAATCGCCATGAGTTCGAGACTCCGGGGTTTCGAACCCACTGACTCTAACCCTAACCCTAACCCTAACCCTAAATTTGGGGGCGACAAGGGAAAAGGAGTGATCGATCTGGGGAACGGGAGCGAGGTGATCCACATCCCTCGATTCGTGCCCTGGGATCAGGCGTGGGAGTGGTACGAGTACCTCGACAAGGAGATCCCGTGGACGAGGCCTATAATCCACGTCTTCGGAAGATCTTGCGTCCAGGTTCCGATTCTCTGCGCTTTATCTCTAATTTCGATATAAAACTGCATTAATTCAGCTGAGAAATGGCGTAACATTTGAGGGTTTGTGTTTGCCGTTTATGATGTACATCGTCGAGTTTCGATCTTGAGAACGAATTCGATTTGTTTTTAGTGCTACGCCCCATTTCTTTTTGAGTAGGTCATTGGATGATTTGTGTTTTAGGGCGTATTTGATTCAGATTTTCGGTGTTATTTTTTTCGATTTCTTTGTTTAATGTGGTTTGTTGAGACAAATTTGAGGGTTTGCAACTTGATAGCCTGCTAAGAATTCTCTTTTAATTCCGCAAATGTAGACAAAAAAATTGATCTTGCAACTTGATTATCTGCTAAAAATTTTCTTTATATTCGGAAAATGCGTCGAGTATGAAAGAGTTCACTTAAATAATGTGAATTATCGGCTTGTTCTCAATGCACTGGATTCTGCTGAGATGATGCTTTTCTACTGAAAGGATTCATAGTAATTTTCTCGACCAGTTTGCATATTGTGCTAGATTAAGCAGCAACCCTTTGAAGTGGAATTCATATCTACATCTCATAATATAAAGTTGTAAAATAAGGGGGGGTGAGAAAAAAAAGAAACGTTATATTGTAATGTTTTTCTAGGGTTACCTGTAGAAGGCATATAGATAGTTGATCTTTTTTCATTTCCATAGCTAATTATCTTTTTTGCTTTTTTCCATCTGTTAGATAGATGTGAATATGTAAATATTTATCATGTGCACGCAGCCTAGAGATACTTGCTATATTGCAAGTGAAGGGCTCCCGGATTTGAAATACAGCGGTTACCAGCCATATGCCCATTCTTGGGATGATTATCCGCCGCTTAAAGACATTTTAAAAGAGGTAAGACCCCTTTCACATGCAACTACAGATATTGTGTGATCCTGTTTTTGTAATATGTTTCTTAGGTAATTATGGAATTATGGAGCAATTTACAATGTAGGTGGTCTTCTACAGTTCTATCGCTAACTTTCTTTTCCTACAAAAGATTGCCTTAAGACATGCTGCCTAAATTTACAGAGCATATGCAGACCTATACCCTAATAAGTGCATTAGTTCGTTGATTCCACAAGCTATGCCCTATACTGGCAAATGATTTCTGGTTGATGAGACTCCTGAAACTACTCCTAGAAACAACAAGAAGAATACTAATTAGCTTCCTCATCACTTGAGTTAAATCTTGCAGAATTTCATTCTTGCTTGTGCTGTGAATCTCTCGGATGTTTTCTTTGGCTCACTTTTTTTCACTGAACAGCCCCCCAATCTTTGGAGGTCCAAAGTAGTAAAAGCTAGTTGACTCTCATCCTATTTTGCGACAATTTGAGTAGCCTAGACTCGGTAACCTCTACGCTCCTGAGTTCATCTCTCTTCTACTTGGTCTATTAACGGCCGAATTGATGGCGATATGTTTTTTGATCATTCTGTGTCCTATTAGCTTTGTGCTTACCATTCTCTTAATATCCTATACAATATTCCCCGTCTCATCAAAATAAAAAGCCCTTACTGGGCATTATTCATTCTTGTACATACCATGGCTAAGGACTGCTGAAAGATGTGCTTTGGCATTAGTGATTTCCATACTTTTTATTCCCTGATACTACTTAAGTACCCCGTTCCATCATTTAAATGATCAGCTGTCGACTTATACACACTGCTAGGTTCATGAGACACTTCCAGGGAGCTATTTTAACAGTTTAGTTCTGAATCGATACAAGGGCGGCTCAGATTATGTGTCATGGCATTCTGACGACGAGCCGCTCTATGGACCAACTCCAGAAATAGCATCAGTTACCTTCGGTTGTGAACGCGAGTTTCTTTTACGAAGGAAACCTTTCAAAAGACAAGGTACTCTGTAATGAGGACCAAATTCTCAAGTTAAATTAGCTAGTAATTTTGAACACCAACTATTTTTTCTCCATGGATTGATAATTGCAATTATAAACATTCAGCTACTGAAGCAGCGTCAGGACAATCTCTCGGAAAGCGATCCAGGGAAAGCCTACAGGATCAGCATTCCTTTTTGCTGAAGCATGGTTCTTTGCTGGTAATGAAGGGCTACACGCAAAGGGATTGGCACCACTCGGTGCCCAAGCGTGCGAAAGCGGAGTCGGCTAGGATCAATCTCACGTTCAGGCGTGTACTGGTCTAGGACCCATGACGGCCTGCAGCCAGAACCAAGGTTTAAGCAAGACGTATATTTTTCTCCCTTCCCTCTGAAAATTGCATCTCTAATTATGGTACTTATTTTTTTGTGCTTCGATTTCCGGTTTGCTATTTACTTTTCTGAGTTAGTGGTTTAATGCTTGTGTAAAGGTACATGATGTTTTGTGTAGAAGATAACAATATCTGATAGCAGTGTGTAATGCGTAGTAGTGGTTTTTTTTGCCAATTTTTTGCTCCTATTGTTTCAAGTACTATATTGTAATATTTAATTCTAAATATTTGATCATACTCCTTATCAAACAAATATACAAATTTTTTAAATAAATCAAAAAAATATATCCAGTAAGATATTCTTACATCCAAACAAGATTGTAAAATTTAAGATACTCACTTGTTCATACTCCGATTGCAATTTGCTTACTTTCATCTTTAGACTGGGCCATACAACTCGGCATTGTATCGCCTGAACATGTAAATGTAGGAGCGCTTAGCCCTGCACAGATCAATTAAAACAAAGAAGAAAAAAAAAAATCTAAAAACTTTCTAGATTACACCCAAGTAATATACATACAAACGAGAGGACTCAGAAAACACGAGATCAGATGCTCAAATATCATTAAGACAATAGAACAGATCGAGAACAATCAGAGATTACAGTGGTGAAGCAAGTTAGCCCTTTATTCATAAAAATTACCATGTTTAACCTAATCAAAGATTAATAGGAGTCAACCAGATAGACAAGTAAACCGACTACAATAGAACAAATACTGCTGTACACTGAATAAGCATTCTAGTATTAGCTAGTCATGTCTACAATATTGATCAAAGATCCACAAGCACCTTCAACCGAATTAAATTAGTGTACACTGCCCTAGCAACCGAACTAATTAGAACACAATGGCACGATTTTGCACTCACCAAAACCCTCCACCTGGCTACTTCCTACAATAATTTAGCTATGCCTAGTGTATATCAGAAAGTAACACCAGCCGGTGCCAGAATTTCATTCGTCAAACACAGGATGCGAGATTCTAGAAGAGCGACCAAGGCAGGATCAGCGAATTTGATCCACAAAGTCTTCTGTGAGAATGCCTTGGCAATGTAACAGATGACATAAGCACCATTCATTTTGCAAGGCTCTTTCATACTAACCTGTGGTGTTTTTCTTACATGAAGCTTGAGTAAGGGAGAAATTAACAAGAATATATGAACATTCGAAAGAAAAAAAAAAAATCCCCATGTTCGAGTTTGTGCTCTCTGATATATAGTAGATTGGAGTAAGTTTATGGGACTTTTGCTACACGTGATCTCCACGCGCTCTGCATATCCATAGAAAAGAGAATAAATTAGAGGGCCAAACATCATGCTCTAGCTTTTAGATTAGAAAGGATTAGAGATGGAAAGTGTACAATCGGCTCATCATCAGACTCTTTATTGTCTTCTCCATTCAAGGAATCAGGTTTCTGCTCCTTTCCAAATCCCTCTTCCCCCTCTTCCAACCCTGTCCCAGGTTCTTCCGTTAGAGGAGAAGTTAGAGCTTCATCCTCTTCATGACCATCTGAGACATTTTAAATGTATGTCATCTCCAGCGATGCATTACCATAGTGGAAAAGCTATAGACATGTGGAAGTATTATTTACAGGCAAATGTACATGCTGGACTAACAAGGTAGTTATATGACACACGAGAGTATCAATCTGAACATAGACATACCAGAATTGGCATCTTCAACTTCAGAACTGGAGTGAGAATGGGCATTTGGTAAGTTAATATCAGCCCTGTTATCCACATCAATGAGTTCTGATTTTTTGCTCCCTTTTGATGTTCTTTTCCTGTCATGATCTTTGCGTTTGCCCACAGTATCTTTACTTTTAGAAGATGCAGACCTACACATGAGAAGCAATTAGGAGTGTATGAAAGGAACAGGAACAAAACAAGGGAAATGGGAAAAAGTCCTTTTTACGATGTTGATTTTTTTTTAAAAAATGTACCATTTTGCTTATCTGCCTGAAAATAACATCCCAATTTCCAAGCCAACTATTGCTCTATTGTGATTTTTTTTTTACTTTTGGGCTCTCTGAAGTCCTAATGAAATCAAGTATTACCACTTAATAATAATTACAAATCTAGTGTTAATTCATATGGTTTTAGCGTATAAGAGCTATCCCACCTAATCCTGCTGATATGGAAAACCATCTGAAGTATTGAAGTCACAACTAGAGCAGTTTCCACTCCCTGTAGGTGGGGTAGCGTGCACAGTCAGTTGCTTGCCCAGTTGCCCTTCATGGTTTATTTCAGTAGGTGCTTACTCATGAAAAGGCAAATGTTGGTCTCAAAATTAATGCAAACATTTATCTAGTATAAGTCATGGTGCTATGAACATTTCAAAGAAAGAAAATGTACGGAATTTCCTATGCTAAACAGTCTCGATAGTTTTAGCATATCCGTGTGCATTTTCGCTGGATAATCAGTCCAGATCCATTTCCGTGAAGAAGGGATACATTTATCACTCTCAGAGTTACGAGTCAGCTTATATTAACTGGAAGGGAAAACAATGGAACGGTTTAACAATAAACCAGCATGCATCATAGCATGTTCGAGTGTGAAGTTTCTTCTCTTCTTTTATGTTACTTCTCTTTTCCTGCATTTTTTTTTGGGGTTGCACTAAAGGATGTAGCTAGAACTTAATTTATATAATGACTTGTTCAATGTTCAAACAGGTAAATGTTAGTTTAAGATATTGTTGCCAAAGTGTTCTTAATACTAAAATAATTTTCTAGTTGAGTAACACAAGTTCAGGCCCTGGTGATAAATGCCTTATTTCTACTTACTTCTTCGCAGACTTTTTAGATTGTCTGAAGTCACCATGCTTGCCGTCATCCTCTCTTTTCTCATCCGATCTGCAGCACCAATTACACGTCAAATGTCAAATACGATAGAAGAGCTGCTTCAAGTTAATTTAGATTAACAGATAGGTCCATGATATTTTTTAACAACAAATATCATCAAAATATTTTCTGCAAGTAATACGATCTACTCAAAAATCCTATAGAACATCTAAAGTAGGAATACAAGGTTAACCATGTAAACGGATTTAAGAGGTTTGCACTTACGATTTCTTATCTGTAGATAGATGATTGGATTTTTTCTGCTGTAAAAAAAAAGCACGTTAGAATGCATCAAATGATTCTTTTTAGAATTATACTACTTTAAATAGATCTCAAGACAAATATCTTTACCTTCTTCGGCAGATGGCCATTATTAATGATGACCTCCCACTTCTCCTTTGCTAAGTTAAGAACTTCTATATCACCATCATCATACAAGATCTAGAAAAGGAGGTCCGATTAGTTTAGAGAGAGAGAGAGAGAGAGAGAGAGAGAGAGAGAGAGAGAGAGAGAGAGAGCCTACCACATGTTTTTCCTTTTTTGCATCATAAGACTGTACAATGCCTTCATAAAACCTGAAAACAGAATCAATATGTATTTACATGAGGGAAGTAAGCCTGTGTATAAACAAAATCTTGGAAATTCAGTTAACAAGCCAATTGAAAAACTTACTTCTTATCCAGTGGCCACCAGACTTTTATTCTTGATCCAACTATTTCTTCATCATCTAATTCATTGCTATGTGACGAACACTGCAGGCATCAAAAGAAATAAAATGTCGCCTTAGAAAACAAAAGGAAAATGAAATATTTCACGTCTTTTGCAATTGTGTAGTCAGATTGACTGCATGAATCTAAATTACCTTTGCTAACCCAGAAATGCTTCTTATTTTACGCTTCTTGACTGAACCAGTTGAATTTCCAGATTGACCAGCTAACTTTTTAGCATCTTCTGGAGTGGTGCTTTTCTGTGATAACTCAGCAAGAAGCAGCATTTCAGAACCTGTAATAAATAAGCCTTTGCTATGTGAAAGAACAGATATACCTTTGAATCACTGCTGATGGCTCCTTCAGTATGTGATTCATCAGCATGTTTCTTTCCATTTTTCGGTGTACTGTTGTTATTTGTAGGGAGGCAAGAGATTAACAAGTCTGAATCAGTTGACTGAACCATGTCTTTCCCCTTTATTAGCTTTTGACTGGAGGCTGACCTTTTGCGTTTTGGAGTTGGCATGGCTGCTGCAATGCTAGTTTTCTCTATTTTTCTTTTATGCGAACCTAATGCCTTTCCACCTTTATTGTCTCTACTTACCTTCATCATCTCTGAATTTTCTAAATTGTCCATATTTATTTCTCTGATAACTCCTAAAACGTCAACTTCATTTTCAAAATCAAAAACATCAGAAGATGAATTTTGTTGCTTTGTTGCTTTTTTCTTCTTCTTGGCTCCTTGGGATCGAAGAAGTTTCATCATCTTCCCAAGAGAAACTTCATTGCCATTCTCATCACTCTCTTGTACCACCATTTCATCTTTGGCATCACCTGAATCAACCTGGGATTTCACAGACAAAGAACCTAGTGTGAGGTCAAAACCCAACACAAATAACAAAGCACCTCCTAAATATTTGTGCAGTAGCATATTTTCCTCCTATTATACATACCGTTTCTTTATTTTCAACATGAAGAGATTCAAAGTGGGCCAGAGCACTCTCTCCACCCAAGTCCAACAATGTTTCCTCACTTTTATCCTTCGCGAGATGAAAGAAAAAAAAAAAAAAGATAAACAAAATATCATGCTAAATATTGGAAGAAAGTTCATATTAAATGTCCACGAATCCTAAATAAACTCAGATGAATTATAAAAAAAACACTTAAGCAACAACATGTTGTTTCTCTATTGTCATAAAGTCAACAAGTACAACTAAAAATAAAAATTTTCCAGTGGTACTCGGTAGATTATATTGCACCTCAAGTTTCAAGAATAATGTTTCTCATATTCTACAGATGCACCTATACAAAGCAGATAGAACCAGATACTTTTAGAAGACAGACAGACACTCCTTTAGTCATTCCACTGAAAAAAAAAAAAAAAAAGCTTTTAGCCAAAAGCATTATGAATTTTCAAGTATTTGAATATTATCAACTTTAAAAAGGTAAATACCTTTCCAAGGGAGAAAAACATACGATAAAAAGGAAATTATAATTATTTAAACACCAAAGAGGTAACATAAGAATCTAAATGACATGTTGCAGAACGTTATAGAGTTTCAGTCATGATCTTTAAGTTAAATAAATGGACAAAACCTGAATCTCTAGGAATATGATGTCACGCCATATTAGGGCTATGAATGTGAGCTCTTATAAAGAAATCCAAGGAAGGATGCTTAACACCATATACTGTTTTGTGGCACTTCTCTTGATGCCTCCTAGAAATAGTAGTTATATGCCAAAAAACCCTCATTGGCCAATTATCTGGGATCAGCAATACTACTTTATCTCTATATTTAGATCTATATTTAGCTCTGTTACAGGCCATCAGAACTATAAAATGCAATACTAATAGTGTCATGGACACTTTAAACAACTGTTTCTTTGGAAAGTACTCACCACAGTATTTTCATCTTGGCTTTTCTCAACATTCATGTACAATGGAGCTGGCAACGGAACCATATCACTTCCTGGAACATCCGTCTGGTCAGGTACTAATTTTTTTGCAATTGAAAGGCCGAGATCACTTACAGCATGTAGAGTCTGCATAATTATATGAATTACATTTATAAGTAATTCTGGGTGAAGAAAACAGAATCAATACATTACCAAGAATTGAGAAAGTTTGTACAGAAGTAACACAAAAATAACCTACTTTTGACCTTTTCCCATCAACTAGATCTTCAGAGCACTTGATACTGTGAAATATAGAAGCTATTGTTGTAAAACTTTCCTGCTTGCTGTTGGAAACACCACCAGGTTGCAAACCTTCGTCTCCAAGCAAAACCGCTGAAAGAAATAGATGCAATCGCCTGGACTTACAAGTACATAAGCATACAGTTATTCACAAATTTCTCATGCAGCTTTCAGAAAAATCAGAAATTTCACATGCAGCTTTCAGAAAAGGCATCACAGGCAATTTATGCTCTCGAAATCTTAATAATCTCGAGGAAATCATTTAATTCAAGATAAACAATAATCTAAAACCTCACTATTCGTTCTGCTTTCCATACAAGAAAAAGGAACAAAAAAGCACTTTTTTCTATCGCTAGACAGATAAGGTAATAGCACAGGTACTGTCCACACATTTTGTTATGTTATTATTACGGTAAGATCTAATGTGAAGAGCATTAATCTACTAATAACTTTGGCAGATGATCACAGATTTTATATAAACTTACCATTCTAGCAGACTATAAATAAAAATAATATCTCCATGAACAACTGCCAAGGAGAATGTATACTTCCACTGAAAATGGCGTACCAGTAAGTAGGTTCGAATGCTTGAAGATCCTGGCAGTCTTTGACATTGGGGCAAGAAGGATCATGAGCAAGGGCATGGACCAAATAAGCGAGAATATACTCTGGATAAGCCACCAGCAAGTTCATGTCAGCTTGTACAGAGAGTTGCCGCACCTTCACTTGCTGACATATTTGTATCACTTCAAGTAGGTTGTGTTTGCACTAACAAGTCAAAAAATACAAAAGGTCCTTATTTAAATAATTAAGGAAAACAAAAAAGTCGATGGTGAATAAGAAATATCAAATATTAAACCTCTTCATACTCCGAAGATTGACAGTCTTTTATGCTCAACATGAAGGCGCAAGCATACTTTGGATCCAGTAGTCTTTCCTTTATATACTGATGGACTTTGTTAAGGAACAATTTCCTTGATTCAGGACAGTCATCCTAACAATCAAGAAAAAGAAAAATGAAATTCGTGAAGAACACAATGGATAGTTCAAATGGACAAACTGCAAAAGGGTTAAGTTACAAAGTGTATTTACCTGCGAAACTCTCAGGGTCATATAG
This sequence comes from Tillandsia fasciculata, assembly GCA_029168755.2. Classification (NCBI taxonomy): domain Eukaryota; kingdom Viridiplantae; phylum Streptophyta; class Magnoliopsida; order Poales; family Bromeliaceae; genus Tillandsia; species Tillandsia fasciculata. The sequence continues at coordinate 28,266,296 of CM054935.1, forward strand.
AAAACATCAACAGGTATTTTCTGGTCCCATTGCCTTGACAAGCGAAGAACAGCTTTTGCTGCAGCATGCCTTAAGTGTGCCTTATCAACAGCACTATGAAACAACATTCTATGAGCACTACTGGCACTTCAAAGTAAATTCCAAATTGAAAATTGGCAATTCTTTTTAATACCTTAAACCTGTATCTCGTGAAATATCACCAAAAGAGAGAATGTTCTTTAGGATCTCCATAAGTTTCTCAATTCCTGGTCTTAAATGAGCATCTTTGGAAAGTAGGTAGCTCTTTACCAGAGTTTTAATACCATATATCTGCAGAATAATTGGAAATAATGTAATCGAAGGAGATCAAACTACAAACTATCTGCTATGAACCAATAATGCTTTAAACTCCAGAAACAAATAGAAACCTTACTAACCTTTAAAGAACAAAATTCGCTCCTTTCATTCCACTCAGTCTTAGGTATTGACACTTCATCAGCCTTCTGTTAACAAATAAAGAAGCTTATACAGGAAATAGTTCCTAAATTACGTGAAAAAGGATGTAACAACACAAAGGTCAGAGTCATACATTACTGCACTGAAGAATTTTGTTAATGATAAACCCTACTATTTCATCCTCCCTGGTTTCAAAAATTGGCATTGCTGTCTGAGCAATACAACCCAAAGATTGCAACATAGCCGGCAGGTGTGTTTTCTCCTCCAACATATCCACAAGCCGCTGTAAGTGCAGTAGTCATGACATGTATATGCAAAGAAAATAAGAGAATTCAGTGAAAATGTGCTTGAGAGAGTATAAGAAGCATTTGAAACTTGCAGATGACCATGTCAACCTTGTATAGTACAGAAAGTGACTTGAGACCATCATCCTTTGTTATTGCAGCTAGGGCATGAACAGAATATTTGGCCTGCTTCCTGGTGCCCTCTAAACAAAGCCTCTCCAACAGTAGGTCAATAGAACTGAAAAATGATATATCCTGATAGTTAGTCCATATACTCTGCAAGAAATGTACCACCGTGTATAAAGAACTAACTAGTTTTATAACAAATTTAATTGGTCAAACCTTTTAGTCATGGCCAATTGTTCACGAATTATCCCACCAGCCTTGGCCAACACATGTGCAATGCCCTCTTTAAGTGCTTCATTGTCTTCCTTCAGAAGATGAACGAGATCTTCCTCTGAACCAACCAATAACAAAGGAAAGAAACCAGCAATTACCTGGGAAAACCGTGGAACAAAAATGATGAACAGGAGGTTCCTATTTCAGAACATATGAATAAATATGCAATCTTTGGAGTGAATATGTTACCGTAAGAAGATCCATGCATGATGAAATAAGCCTCGTATTTCCGGCAGATTTTAGTTCAGCAGCTTGTGAAAGAATCTCCTTAATAAACTCCTTGTTGATTAGCAAATATGAACATCTTATTGAGAGCGTGCTCATGAAATCATAGAGTGGATGTTTTTCTCCAAGGATTTTAAGCAATTCCTCCTACAGATAAGAAATGGTTGAACAATTTCATATTAGACTGCCCCTAATATGTATGTGAATATATAATAATGTGCGTCTATCATCTCCATGGAGAATCATCATATGTCCTATATTTCTTCCCAACCAAATTAATGTACTATGACATTCATGAGATTCAAACTGTTGATGTCCAACCATGACATAACTGCTCTCACAACTTTGGAATCTGAAGTGGCATATAGATTTGTTGCCTCTTTGGCCTGGCTTTGGAGCAGCTTCTCTCCCGGAAAAGCAGAAGCTTCAAAACACAGGCATTTGGCTAATAAATTTCTGGATTTTTTGCTATGACAAGAAGGTCAAATGTATTTTTAAGCCCCAAAAGCAAAAGATCCAATTTGAAGCTTCTTCTTGTGCCTCAGCAAGAAGCCGTTAGGCAGCATTGTAACAAACAAGCAGAGGGGTGCTTCAGATAGTTCTACTCAAAAAGCATCCTATAGATACTCTAGCCTAGCAAAACAGGCCCCCTATATAAAGACTTGAGTATAAATAAATACCCGAGAAGACCATGCTTGACTGAACAGAGTAGAAAGGTCGAGTAAGCTTGTCAATATCTTCCATATATTTGCATCTTTTAGCTGGTTAAGCATGTTTAAACTCTCTTCAGCCTTTGCAGGATCGTTGAACAAGCGAGACATGTTCCGAAAGCAGCCAGAAATTCTTTTCTGGAGATCAGGAGCATCTTCCTGCTTTTGAGCAAAAAATGGTCAGTAATAACAACTTGGAGACATGTAAATAATGATTGCGGTGCCCAAAAACCACAAACCTGATACGTTTGTCTAAGGGAAAGATACTTTTGCATTTCCTGCTGTAACCTGCAATCGAAAAGGAAATTCCTGATTGATTCATTCAAAGCCCTAAAAGGCTGTAAATATTTTAACAGATTGACAGTGTTAAAACTAAATAACATCTATCCACAAACCTTTGCTTTTGCAGAAGAATTTGTTCAAGAGCCTTCACCTCAACTTTATCAAATCCCGAGAAAGCTGTTATCCAATGTTTCACTCGATCTTTAATTGAGAACTCAGGCGGGAAGAGAGAACCACATAACAAATGTTCTATTGTCTCTGGTCTGTGGAAGGTTTACCAAAAAGAATTAAATATATCCACGAAAATATGAAGTAGCACATGCATATACTCTTCTAATTTAACCATAAAGCAACAAATATCAAAGGCAGGCCATAGACTACAGCAGAACAGCACCTAACAATGTTTTTCCTTTAGATTAGAACACTATCTTGTGGGGAAAAAAAAAAGCAACAACTTATATAAACCATGTTATAAAAGATATCAGAAAGTTACTCTTATCCTTTCATTTTGTAATAATGAAGACAGAATTTTTAAATTCTTAAAACAAACTCTTTCCAAATTTAAGGTGTTGATTAAATATAACAGTTTCAATAGGCATAACTGCACTTTGAAGAATCAACATCTTCATACAGTGAAGGGCGTGATTTTTATACAGCAAAAGAAATCTTTCCCATACATTTTTTTTTTCTTGGAAAAATTTGCCTAGATATTATGTCAGTTTGTATGTGATATGTATGCCGATGCAGAGTTAAGCTCAAAAATACTTCTATCTTAGTCAGATAAAGCATTCAAAGATAATTGAGCAAGCACGAGGATGTTGACCTCTCCAAATGTATATATTCCTCACCTGAAGTCTTTGTCATAAAGACATTTCAATATCTTTCCCGGTATCCATTCGAAATTATCAGAACTTATCAGACCATCAGAACTCTTTTGGCAATAAAGCCTGTAAAGATCAGCCAGCCTCTCCATAGTGTACTTCTTGACAGATAACTAAAATCACACAAAGTAACACCAAGTTAGCGAATTAATTAAATTCATAAGGGAATTAAATATTTATGAACATGAGAAGGAGCACAAACAGATTTATCTCGAAGACGCTCTGCAACCAGTCTCACGGTCTCAGTTGGAATGGCATCTAATGAATGGCAAGCTACATCATAAAATGCAGCAACTACTTGCTTTCGAACATTTTCATCGTAATCCAACAATCTTTCACAGAGTGCCTCTGGAAAATAGTCAAAGATTAAAGCATTATTAAGATATTTTTACATATACATAGCACTGCAAACTTGTATACATATACATACATATATATCCCTGTAAAATCTGAATAATGTATGCCTTCAAAACTTAATTTCCAATCATATACCTTGTACCTACAAAAATGCCCCCCTCTTTAGAACAGATTTCCATAGACAGGACTAGTCTTATGCCCATATGACTCCCCAAGTTAAGAAACTGTATTTTCTAGGGGTATATATCAAAATTCAGATTTCAAAGGGAAATATATGTAAATAGATGATTTTGAAGTGTAGACAAATATTACATATTATACAGCAAAAAAACATGAATTTATTGTTTCAACAAAAATGTCTCCTTACTGATAATCTGAGGAGCTTCAGGTCTGGAAGGATTTGACATTAGACAATTTTTCAAATGCCCAATTACAGAAACACGGACTTCCACCACTCTATCTGCCAATCTCTTCAAGTACTCTGAAAAAAGTGGCTGAAAAGATTCCAAGACGGGTACTCCAGGTAATGAAAAAAGCTCCCCAAGAAACTCAACAGCTTTAGACCGAATATCTGGCTTATCTGTCTACATAATTCAGATTTGAAGAAAAATTAATGGTTTAACATGCTTCTTCAATTTATCACTAGATACTCGCTTGAATATTAAACAAGGAATTAAAAAAAAACCAAGAGATAGTGAGTGCTTACCAGTAACTCTCCAGTTATATAAGGAACTATTTTTGTAAGCATCTGGGGTGCACACTGGTAAACATCAAAAATGACTTCATGATGGTCAACTGAATCACTCAAATAACTGCTATCTCCCGACAAGGATGATATGAGAAACTGCTTTATAAATGGTTCAAGTTTTCCTGCACAACGCTCTATTACATTCATAGCCAGCTTTCGGGCAGCCATAGAATAGTCCTAATAAAAGAAATTGTAAAATAACGACTCTTAGAAAAGGACATTAGAGGACTTCGAGAAAAGCATAAATCTCCCAATATATGGATAAGACAAGGTGAAAGGTAAAGAATTCAATAGACAAAAGAAAAAGGGGCTCACAGTTCTTTTCCTTCCCAAAGCTGACAGAATGACACTCAAGAGACTTTCTTGTATATCTTCACTCTCATCAACAATGAGTACCATAATTGTTTGCATTGAGTTGAGAACATTTTGTGGATGATCGTCGCTGCAAGCAATAAGTTAGCGCATCACCCAGACTCATTTGTCAAGAAGAGCCAACAAGATATACGCTATTGAATGCATGTGTTTCTAAAGAGTTGTTAATTTACTGTAGCATAGAGGTTACTAGGAAAACTGCAAATACTAACGCCAGTTTTTAACTTATTGGATGATTCATTAAGCATGTTAACAAGTAGGGTAATCCTTACAGAAACTTCACAAGCCACAAGGGTAACAGATTATTGGATGATTCATTAAGCATGTTAACAAGTAGGGTAATCCTTACAGAAACTTCACAAGCCACAAGGGTAACAGATGATTCATTTCAAGTCCAATAATGAAATTACGCTAGTTCCTCCTGGGCAACCAAATTATTAATGATAGAATATTAAAATGTTATACTCCAGACTATAAAGTGCTATGATGGAATCGAACAAAACTACAAATGGGATATTTAGAGTTTCCCCTTTTATATTTCAGAAATATCATGTAAGGCTAAGAAATGAAATCAGTGCTGTAGTTAGTCCTACTAACTTCATCATACTCCAAAAATGTAGGGAACAATATAACTGGAGTTGTATCCATCATTCATCCCAGAAAAACAAATTTTAGCAGATTAAATGGAAAATTAAACGAATTACAAAGTAAAGAATACCTGATAACAGTTAAGAATGTATGAAACATTTCATTGATGAGATCATTACACTCGAGGTCCAACATCACAACAAATGATCTGTATCTTGCAAGAGTCTCCAGAATAACAACCCTCCTCCGGAATGATGGGCTGTTAACATCTCTCAACCCACTAAATGTGCCGACGATCAATTGAAATATGTCCTACAAGGAAATAACAACTATCAGACAAAAAAGAATATTATTTTTTAATGCAACACATTTTCTTTTTGTGGCCTTGATGCTAATATAATGTCATGGAAGAGACTTACCTTAAAAACATCATCACTATAGGGAGCTTCTGGAGCAGTTATTCTGGTAATCTCACATATACATGTGGCAACCAGAACTTTGACATCCCGATCTTGATGCTTCAATAATTCTTGTTTGGCTATTGCACTGAGACAGGGTTTCATAGAGTCTAAAACTGACTCCGACGGTGACTGTTCTATCTCAGATAGACAGTTTGCAGCTTGCTACAAATTTATAAGGACAGTGATTTGCAATGTTAGGGATTGATTGGGCAAGTATAGAGCATTTGTAGAGCAAGCTAACATCTAATTAGCTAGTAAGCGTCACAAGGCTTTGAAGTAATAAAAGAAGACAATTGCATTAAACTTCACATGAAACTCTGCCTGCCAGAGTCGAGTAAATAAAATGGAATCCAAGCAGGCGAACCTAGATAGGGTTAGTTGTTGAATAAACACATCATCTCCGAAAAGTTTGGCTAACACTTCTTTAAGCTACTAATAAGCTAGGTCATATACAGAAGCTGCACACTTTTACACTTTTACAAAAACATCTTTAACCATCTAAGAAGCTGGTTGACTAAAGTTTCATCCAAGAGTCCTCAAATTGCCCAGTATTAAAGAATCTTGCATATTCTGCTAACTAAAAGTTGAGAACATAACATTGCTACTGAAGCAGCTTCGTAAAATTACAATTTTGGCAAAAGACCGATATTCTATCCATGATCAAGTATGTCGATCATTTGGGTGTAATAAGAAAAGGTTCTCTTCCGTGGACAACTTTTGGTTCCTAAATGCAGCTAATTAGAAGAAACCTAACCCAAAAGTGCATTAGTAGTTTGTTAAATTGTATTCTTCGCCTATATTAGCCATTATTTTTTCCTGAAAGAGTAAATAATTGGCATGATGGATTTCATGTTTTTGTTACTTAGATGATCAGGTCTTTAAATTCGAGCAAAAGCCAGGCCAAGAAACCAGCAACAATGCTAGTGTCTCAGTCGATGGATTCTCTCTCATGAACTTCACCCCAAAACAGATATTTAGTGACCAAGAAAGTAAGATTTCCAAACTTCTTTTGCCTCACTTACCAGCTAAAAGCTTCAAATATTCAGCTAAAGCTAAAATACTAAACCACAAAAACACTAACGGAGCAACCATAGAACCATCTTTTCCACTAAAGACGTCATCTTTATAACACTAAAAACGGCAAAACCCTATTTTTCACCTAATTCAAGAACGCTAGTACCAGAAACACAAAGAATTCACGAAAATTTTCCATAAAAACAAAACCTAAGGAAGCATATGGTGATCCAAAGAGCGAGTTTACACAGATCAATGTCTCAAATTCAATAATCCCGAGAGCCGGCCCCTACTCACCTTGAGGAGCTTAACGAGAGCATCTTTCGAAGCGGGGGGCGTCTCGAGCTTCGACCCGAGCTCCCTCAGTTGCTGCTGAGGCTTCTGCGCCATTCCCGACCCTCGGATCCACGGATCCGACGCCCTTTTCTCCTCCTCCTCCTCCTCTCCCCTTCCCTCCCTCTCTACCTCTCGCTCTCACATACACCAACAAGATAGCGAAACCAAAAAGGAGAAGCGAACTGGAGCGACGCAAGGACGAGGAGCGAGGGCTCGAAACTGCAACGAATCCGATCGCTAGAGAGAGAGAGAGCGAGAGAGCGAGAGAGAGAGGAGTTCGATCACGCGCACCTGCGACTCAAGCGGGTTTATAGGGGCCGGTGTCGGCTCGAAACGGCTGGTTCGGGGGATGATTCTAGGGCTCGGTTTAAGACTCCGTAGATTTTACGCACGCAGATTTATTTACCCTCGGAGTTCACTATTTATTACGGATTTGGGATTTGCATTGGATCTTGGTACGGGAGTTACTATTGGTGGAGGGTTAGAACGGTAATTCTAATTAGTTTGTTGGCTCTTTTTGTTTCCCCTGCCAAGATTTTCCCTTTTCCGCCACCTCAGCTTTGCGTTGGTAACAAGTGTTGTGAGTTGTGACTGATGAATGTAGTCAGTTTTTAAGTTTACTCCCAGCATCTATAGAACTGTAGTATGTAATTCATGTTTCTAATTTAGCATTATTTTTTAATTTCTTGGGGAAAAAAAAAGATTTTATTTAAAAACGAGCTGACGCGTGTCACAACATTACTGATGCCACGTTTATTCAATCAAAACATTTAGTAAATTTTCAAATAAATTTTTTCTGTTATGCAAAATAACTATTTTACTTTTTTTATTCTTATTTGCTTAAAAAAAATATTAATGTGCATACTTCTTTGATAAAAGCAGCATTACACGCTAATCGCTCCACACTAGACATCACAATCCAAACCAGGCCCTCTAGCATAAGATTGGATAGGAATTTTATGAATATTCCATGTCAATTATTTTATAAAAATATAATTTATGATTTATACATCAAAAGTGATGTATGGGATAATTTTTTTTTTTTTTTTTTTGAGAGAGAAAGATAATATGCTACTCGCTTCGTTTATTTTTAAAATAAATTTAGCTGATTTTTTTTTCGTATGTAAATAAAAATCATTACTAAATAAATCTTATTCATTGAACAAATAGGATGTGTGATTTATACCTCAAAAATGGTGTATGGATAAATATCATTATTATTATTTTAACTGAGAGTTACCACATATCATTAGATGAAAATTTTTTAAAAAAATCTCTTACACTTATATCTAAAGCAATTGATTAAAAATTTGATGATTAGTATTCGAATATTTAAATTCAAAATTCAGTTATCTTATATTTCTAACTGAATTAATTTATTTTTAAAAATAAAATAAAAAATTTACTGTATGCCAAAGAGAAATCCTTCCGGTACGTAGTATCTGCAAATTTCCCAACTCTCCTCCACATTTCATCAAGTGGTCATGCTAGAGATAAAGACAGTCATGGATAATCACAAGAATTGTATCTATCCGTCTAGAAATGATCTGCAAGATGTCTCTTCATAAAAATTATTATTATTATTATTATTATTATTATAGAGAGAGAGTGGAGTTTGTATATTTTCAAAAATATAAATTCATCCATACTTGTGAATTTTTTACCATTAGATTTGTATTAGGATTCGTGTTATTATAAAAATATTTTAAAAAAGAGAGAAAAAAATATATAATTATACAAATTCTAATATAAATTAAATAGTGAAAATTTTACAAGAATGAGCTTAAATTTTGAAAGTATATAAATTCTACTATATATATTGAGGATCGGCGAATCAAATGATATTTTTATTTTAAATTTTTTGCTTATTTCTGTTTTCTGAATCAAATTTGTTCTTATCCTAATGTTCAGTTTCGATTATTATCAATAAAATAGTTCGGATTCTAGACGTACAAATATAAAAAGGCAGTATAATTATACAAATTAAATAGTAAAAAATTTAAGCATGAATAAATTTATACTTTTAAAAATATATAAAGTCTTCTCTCTCTCTATATACATAGAGAGAGAGAGAGGATCGGGAAGTCCAATGATATTTTTATTTTAAATTTTTTATTTATTTTTTTTTATCAGAATATTCATTTTTTATTATTATCCATAGTATAGTTCAGATGCTAGATGTAAAAATATAAGAAGGCTGAGGATCCTTCCTCTCCACCAAAACAATTGTACTTAAATAAATAAAAAAAAAAATATTAAATAATTTATTTTTTACAAACACATTTATATTATTCATCACTATCCCTTTTTTTCTGCCGCGAATATTTTAAATTTGAGCAGTACTATGTAGTATTTCAATCCAATGAGACGAATAACCTCAAATAATCTCGCCAAATTTAAAAACTGTGCTGAGAGCGCAGTGGCCATACCTTACCATGTAGGGCCAGTTCGGCGAGCCAGTGGAATCCAAAAAAAAAAAAAAAAAAAAAAAATCTATTTTAACTTTTTAAACACTATCTGCTGCTAGTTGTAAAAAGTACAACTCAAATCAATAAATAATAATAATAATATATAAAGAGGAATGTTATCTGTACATTCATAAATGGGTGTACATCTTACACCCCATTCATTTAAGGATGGGGATATATATTTTACATCCATTCATTCAAGGATGGAATGGGGGCTTCTTCACTCATCAATGGATGAAGAAGCCGCCATCTTTGAATGGGTGGGATGTAAAATGTACACCTTTTTTTTTAAATGTACACTTAGATTTTTTCATATATATATATATATATATATATATATATATATATATATATATATATATATATATTTTAAAAAAAATTTATTATTATTATTTTTATAGCTACATATAAGACAGTACAATTAGCCGGTCATGCGTTCCGGACTCGAACCGCCAGCTAAGCAAACGATCGTCTCAACGGCGCTGCCTTTAAACGCCAACCTGGCATTCCCAACGGTCAAACCACCCCGTCCTTCTCCGTTACCTCCGTCTACTCTCCTTCCCCTCTCAACGGCTGAACCCAGCCGTCTCCGTTTCACCCCGCCGTTAAAATTAACGGATTCCGTACGGGTTCCAGCAGCCGCACAGCTCACCCACAATTCCAAAACAGTAAATTAATTAACACCAAATTATTCTATTCGAGTTACCAAACTTTATTAAGATGCCAAATGTACGGATAGTCCCTGTACTATCCTACTATCGATATCTCGTACCATGCCTTTTCTCAAAATCTATATCACGTGTTCTATTCGTGTTTCTACTTTTAATTATAATAATTAATAATTATTTTTATAGTGGAATAGTTTAAATCTTGTACGACGATAAAACAAAATTAATTTGAAGCTTTTAAAAAACAATACCAAATGAAACAGATCCTTTGCATCTAAAGAACCCACTTATTTCAAATTAGATAAATTTAAAAGATTAGTTCACAAAATAAATGTCTATTTTTGTAAAAGAGCAAGGACCGAGTAGCGTTTCAGAAATAGTACGTGGAGTAAGCATACATTTTACCTCTTATTCTTTACTATATATATCCCGCTTCTCTAGACTCCTCGTAATTTTTTTTCCCGTTCTCTTCCCTTATTTTTATTTTTTTATTTTTTTTTTTTTTTTCTGAGAAGAGGATTATAATCCATGTCGGTAAGCCATTTTCTTCTCATACGAAATCAATTGTGTCGATTTTTTTTTTTATTTGCCGCATTTGATTGCTTGGCTCTAATAATCGACCTCCTTTTTTTTTTTTTTTTTTTCTGTTCGATTTTTGTTCGAATCGCTCTCTAGGGTTTGAAACATGGGATTCTACAAATCCGCAATATATGAGTTATTTTTTGTTGATTATTTTATAATCAATTTCTTATAAGTGTTTTGCTGCAGATGATTTTTTTTTTTTTTTTTTTTTTTTTTTTTTTTTTTTTTTTTTTTTTGTTAGTGCGCTTTGGATTTTGTAATACTTTGTTTAGTTCTCTAGAGATTCAGTAGCTTTAATTTTGCATATAGATATAGATTTGCCTATTAATGTAGTCTCAATTACGATTATAGTAGATTATTCAGATGTTCCCCGATATAGGATTCTTGTAATGGTTATCCTCTTCATGTTTCTACATGTAAATTGATCTTGTTGTCCCTTGTATTGATTAACACAGCTTAAAGCACCTTCATGTGGAAACCAGTGGCATTGGATGCTTTTTTTCAAATTGATCTTGTTGTCCCTTGTATTGATTTATACAGCTTAAAGCATCTTCATGTCGAAACCAGTGGCATTGGATGTTTTTTTTCTTACTCAAGTAAATGCGAATAATGTTATCTTTATTAAAAACTTGCACTTTGGTCACTATAGTTGGATTTGTGCTTCGTCCTATATAGTATTACTAATGATACTTCTAGTTTAGTACAAAGAGAGGTTGTTTACTATACTGCGGTTTTTTTTTGGGTTAAATCTTATGTCTGTAGCTGCTCTTGGCTAAGATTCTTCCCTACACCAGTCATAATTGTGAACCTCTCTTCTTCGCAATCAAGTGCAATTTTTTTTTTTTGTATGGACTCTGTTTGTGTGTTACATTATAAAGGGGTTTACCTGTCAAAATTGTGGTTTATACAAAGTTGCCTTATCTTAAGTGAGTATGTTATTCAAATTCAAACAGGAAAGTTGGTTTTTTCTATACTAGATTTTGAGGGACACATGTAAAATTTAGATTTTCGGGGGCAAGCTCGTGTTTTCAATGCTATGTATGACTGTGATTTTATAGGTGTATAGATGTGAATGCGAATGCGTATGATTGCATCTACAAAAGACTAGTCGCAAAGAGAAAAATTTCCGTGACCTTTCCCGCTTTATCCCCTTAGTCTCATCCTACCAATATCCTGCAATATGCTTCCATATTCCTTAATATAGTTGTAATCAAGTTTTTGTATCATGTGTATTCGCACCATCAAGTCTGTAGCGTCTATATAATCATACAAAATGTTAATGCACGAAATGCTGTTTAGTTGAATAATTTTGTCTGCTGAATCTACGTAGCGTAGCTGTGATGCAGTTTGTGTAAGTATATTTGCGCCTCCCCACTGATTATACTATAACCAAATATTGCCTGATAGCAAACATTATCTGTGCTTGATGCCCTTTCTTGGAGCATCGGAATATATAGGTTCTTTTTTTTGAGAGAGAGAAAGGGAGCATGCTACGCGCTTCGTTTATTTTTTTTCAGAAATAAACTTAGCTCGAAAGGTGAAGCAACTAGGCTTCGAACTTGGGACCTCGGGTACCAACCGCCAACCCCTTTACCACTTGCGCTAGGGACGGGCGGTGGAATATATAGGTTCTCTTTTCTTTGAACATGGTCAACTAATTGCGTGCTTGACATCTGGTCGTTCCGCTGAAAATATCTGCTATTCCCTGGTGACATTTCCTTTTGTATAGTCATGCTGCTGGAGGAGATCTAAACCAAAATACTCCTAGCACTTCCCCATTAGAAGCTTTTTTTTTTTTTTCTCCATTGTAGCACAAAAATCACAAAGGAGCTAAATATTGTTTATGGGTGAACTTTTGATTAGATTATGGAAAGGTTTTGCTAAGATTGGTATGCCTAAGCTATTACTTCCCAATAACTTCGTTCTCCCAAGCAGCTTTGAACTGTTTGTGGCCAACATATTAGGAGAAATATTTTTAAAGGCATAAATGCTAGACCGTATAAATTAGGTTTGTTGTGGATTTCTAGCAGGATACAGGACGACCTTTACCCAAGTTTGGAGAATGGGATGTCAATGACCCTGCTTCTGCGGAGGGATTCACTGTCATATTCAACAAAGCCAGGGATGAGAAAAAGACTGGTGGCAACGTCCAAGGTTCGGACTCTCCTGGAAAAAGGCACAAGATCGAGAAAAAGGGAGCTTATTCTTCCAGATCCAATTCAGTGAGTTTCTTCATTAATATAAAGATGTTTAGCATGGCTTTTAGACCCATAACTTTGTTTTGGCTTGCGTTCTTCGTGATTTGATTCATCGGATGACAACTTTATGTGGATCTGCAGAAGAAATGGCTGTGCTGCATATTGTCCAGTCCTGCACAATCTTGAAGAAGGAAAATCTCATGAATCTGCAAGAATTTCTGTTGTGTGCATCAATTTTGGTAAATGCTATTAAGTTTTTATACTCAAATTCCCTTTTGGGCTTTATAAAATTTCTTCTTTTTTTTTTTTTGTGATGAAGATTGTGGGAGAGAAGAGGAATATGGGGAGGCCATCGAGATGGTAATGTTCTTAAATTGGTTTGTGTATGTATCTCGAGGATGGTAAGAGGCTGTTTGTTAGTTTACAATTTGGTCATTTTCTCTGCTTCATTTGTTGTTTTCAATTCTTTTGAACATCCTAAATAGTTGTGGCTTCTATTAGTAGGGAATTTATTGAAGTTATGGATTGTCGTGTGTTGCCGTTTTATATTTATTGCACAACATACTGGTATCACAATATTATTTTTTATTTTTTTAATGCGAGATTACTTTGCGTGCCCGTTTGGCCAAGCTGTTTAACAAATCTCTTTATTGAACTGTTGACTGAGCTTTTGGCAAAATAGATTGAACCTTTTGCTTGGAAAACAAGCTGATATGAGAACTGGATGATGTTGGCAGTTTTTAATGCTGGTAATGTCTTTTCAAACATCATGAATAGCTCTTTGCAGATCATCTGAGCAGAGCCAATTACACGGAAGTGAAAATTATGATTTGGTATGACTTTTGCTGTGGTGAAAAGCTATTATTGGAATATTTTGTCTCTAATGCGGGGAAATAGATCTATCTGAAAGATTTAGTTCTGTAAAAAGCGGCTGAAATGTTCGTCCACCTTAAACCAAATTGTACTTTTGCTGAAGCTCTAGTCGAGTCTGAATCTATATTTTCTGGCCCATTTTTTAGTGGCGCATAATTAAGTAATGTGGTTTTCATTGCCATAATGTAGGGGCCAACACTGATAATGACCAGTTGATGGAATGGGTTTTAAAAATTCAATCTATATGCTATCGTGATTTGCTGGAATTGCCGTGTAAAATACTCTTAAGTCATTTAAATTGTCAGATTTTGATCCTTCTTAGAGTGAAAATTGATTAAGAATCAGATGCAGGTTCACAGAACTAATTATTGCCATGAAATTCGCGGGCACTCAATATGTACATTATATTATATATACAAAAAAGTAATCACAATTCACAGCTAAAACTTACAAAGAGGAGTCAATTCGTTCATTTCGTTTCCCATTCGATAAAAAACGAAGCAAATCCAAAATACCATCCCCTTCACACGCACACGCGCGCCCGCGCCCGCGCACGCGCGCACACACACACCCACACACACTCTCTCTCTCTTTCATGGGGGACTCAACTCGCTCATCTCCGATCAGCTTCGGCGGCGGAGGCGTCCTCGCCGGCGACGACCCCTCGTCGGCGCCGGAGACCACGGCCCTGATCGGCAGCGCCGCGGGAAGCTACCAGAACGAGGGCCTACTCGGTGGCGGCGAAGGGGGCGGCGTTAGCGGCGGCGACGCCGAGTTTGGGTTCCAGAGGACGGAGTTCGGGCAGGAAACCCTAGCGGGGACGGTGCAGTTCTACGAACGTCACGTGTTCCTCTGCTACAAGAGCCCCCAAGTGTGGCCCTCCCACCTCGAGGCCGCCGAGTCCGATCGCCTTCCCAGACTCCTCTCCGCCGCCCTCGCCGCACGGAAGGGCGACATGAAGAAGAAGGTGAACCGCCGTTCTCTCGAGTTTTTAGAGCTTCAAACCCCCTTCTGCTCGCTCCTAACATCTTCTTTAGCTCGTTCACTTGTTAGGGTTTCCTTGTTACATTCGGATTCGTTTGAAACGGTTCTACTGATCTGGTTCGTCGTTTCTCGTTTTTCGATTCTGTTTGGAGACGATAGATATCTTCTTCCTCACATAAGTTAGGAATGGACTGTTCTTGGATCAAGATTTAAGCTCGTATTTGTTCCTAGTAGGGGCTAAGATATTTTGCCACTGAAGAGTGGATCAGGGTTTAAGTTCGTGTATTTTGGAAGGATCGGAACAAATGGCTACTCAATAGTGAGATGCCCTTTCTTTTGAGTGGATTAATATAGAGGTTACCTATTCTGGTTTTAGGGTTTATGTTCCTAAAATCTCTTAGATATGTAGTTTTGGGTTTATCGATGCGGCCTTTTCTCCAGTTCAACGGGCGACCGACTTTTCTGTGCATGTTCTGGCTTGTGCTTGCGATGATCTAATATTGTTTAGGAGCTCAAGCTTGGATTTCTACTGCTGGCCATCCGGAGCAGATTGTTCACAGTCTGTTTCTGTGTAAATTTCAAACCTGGGATCAATTGATGAGTGGATGGCTGGATATGTTTTCACTATTTGAAGACCCTGTATTGACAGGAGCCTCATTTTCTACAACTTCTTTTAACTATCAATCGACTTGTATGTTAGTTAGTTGCTTTAATGGAAATGTCCTCCTTTTCTCTTTCTCTGCAGACTTGCTTAACCATATGTGAAGGAGAAGATGGAACCGAATCGTCAAATGGAGATGTATTAATCTTTCCAGATATGATCCGCTACAGGTAAGGGGAAACCTGTATTCACTAATGTTGATATGTTTTCTTTGGCAGTTTGTTGCTATACTGCCAGAATTAAGTCTAATTTGTGCCGTTGTGTAATATTGCAGACGGCTCACACACTTTGATGTCGACAACTTTGTCGAAGAAGTCCTTGTGAAAGATACCGAGTGGCCTCCTGGAGCCGCTGAGACAATTACAGGCTCCTATGTTTTTATATGTGCTCATGGAAGTCGAGATAGAAGGTGTGGTGTTTGTGGGCCTGTTCTCATTAAAAGATTTAAAGAGGAGATCAATTTTCGAGGCCTTCAAGATCAAGTGTCTGTTAGCCCATGTTCACATGTTGGTGGTCATAAATACGCAGGAAATGTTGTCATATTTTCTCCAAACAAAGATGGAGAGGTGACTGGTCATTGGTAAGGAGATGTTGCATGAGTTACCTGCTCTACTTAATGAAATCCTTGTTTGATCTAACGCATTCAACTTCAATACTCAATACCTTATTTTTGTTAGTGTTGCTCAGTTCTTCAATACCGAGGATAGAACAGCTGGTATGTTTTCCAAGCCAATTAATGCTTATTGAATTGCTTTTGTAGGTATGGATATGTTGCTTCTGATGATGTGCCTGCATTGCTAGAGCAGCATATTGGGAAAGGAGAGATTGTGGAAAAATTTTGGAGGTATAATTTTGTTTTCTGTTTTCTCTTGTCCTCCTTTTCTACTTGTTAAGAGATTTAAATATATAAAAATTACAGCTTTACTATAATGAAATTTGGTCTATTAAAAGAACTCTTCATTTCACCAAGCAAATCTATTTAGTCAAATACTACTTGTTCTATATTACTTTAATAACAAACTTTTTAAACTGATTTTGTAATGGGATGAATAACATTGCAGAGGCCAAATGGGCTTGTCGGAACAGGAGCAGAAAAAAGCACTCGGGCTTATTAGGCACCATGTGAATGGTGCGATTGAGCAAAGTACTAAAGGACCAGTCGAATCGGCTGCTACCGAACCTTTATCAGCAGGTGACACTTTATCGGGTAGTTGTTGTGGGGGTAATAGCAGCTCCACTTGCTGCCAAAATGGGGCACTAAAGGAGAAGCCAGAGAAAAGCAGCTTGGATGAGAAGCCTGTTGAGAAGGAGAGTGCTGAAAAAGAAAGCTCTTCAGGCATGGGCAAGGCCAAAGGGCCAAGGACTCGGAAAATCTGCCCGATGCCCACTTGGTATGAGACCTGGGAGCGAGAGGACACCTACGCGGCTCTCGCTGTGGTCACAGCCATCGCTTCAGTGGTTGTTGCTTATAGCTTCTATAAGCAACTGAGATAAGCTCTCCCCCATACAGATATTTATATGAGATGGTACTTGGAGCAAACACGCTACAGTAAAACTGTTTGTATTTTCTGTTTGTCTAAATGATATACAGCATAGTCAGAGAATACGCGTGTATAAAGGTGTTTGGAGATTGGTAAGTAGACCATGAACTGTTCATGTATTCAGCTTGTGTCTTCTAAAGAACTATGCGCAAGTCTTGTACTTTGTTATGTGTTTCACAGCTGCAGCACATGGATCTTATCCCAGTATTACTGGAGCCCATGTGATTCACTACTGTTCTGTATTAGTTTTTAATTAGTTGTGATCATGCTAGATGTTATGCTTGTTGAGTGGATTGTTTTCTGCTGCTACTTTTATTTCGGAGGCGTCTGCTGGTTTGCTGGTGATAAAGTGTGCTTGTTTATTGCATTTGAATAGTCTTGCTAGCCTATTTTGTCAATAGGGCCCTGTACAGTATGAACAAGCTAGTAACATTACATTGATTTTCCGTTAAGAAAAATAAGAAAAGGAACCCTTTTTAATAGCTTCCTATGTGAATTAGGACTCTGCTGAATGGATAACATATATTTAACTTCTGTATCTTTTGGGACATAAATAGTCCAGAATGCCTTTTATGTTGCGAATGTTTTTTCTGATGTAAAATGCTTTAATGTTTTAGACCTCCCAAAAAGAATGGATAGTGCTGTAGAGCTCCACTCTTCTAATGCTACAAAAATATGGTTGAACTTCTACCAGAGAAGCTTCCACAATTCCACAAAGAGTATCCACCAGAAGCACTGCAAACTAGTGCTAAAAAACAGGCACTTCGTGCCTGTCTATGGATGTCCAGAGGGAGCAGATGAGTTTTGGGAGGCAAGGAACATTTTACTGGTATACAAACAGAAACATCCATCATTCTGAAGGTTTGATCTCTCTCCCTCTGTGATCTATTATCTACTAATATGTTTTTAACTGCGTCTCACCATTCTCTGATGATATGTTTGACGGAGACGGTCAGACTTTCCAAAACAATTTCACAACAGCAGGCCAGCTTTGTATGGAGGGAATTCTCTACAATAGTTAGTTGCTTAAATGAAGCACATGGGGAGCCATGCAGATGTAAATAGACACCTTAAGAATATCAAATAGCAAACAGATCAAAGAGTGTTGGTGTATTCTGAGCACCAAAAAAAGATGCATCTAAAAGCCATTTTGATACGTGAGTGGGATGGCAAAGCTTAACTCTGAAACCAGTAGTTCTATGCAGAAATAACATTGGTCGACACTCGACACGAAATATCAAGCATAGAATGCCTTAAAACTTTTTTCTTTTCTGAGAAGTTAATTAGCATATCAAATGCTTCATAGAGTAATCATTTCTTTGCTTGGTGTTGAATCCTCTATGCTGAGAAATTTGTTGGCATAGATCGGTATTTTGCCTAATTATTGATCTCTTCAGCCTTAACAAACCAAGTTCATTTGTTGACCAGGCACACAATATATGAATCATTCCTTCACCGGATCTTGCATAGGTAAATCTCTAAAGCTTTCTTTCGTTATATTTTCCTTGATCACGTAGCATTGACTTTGCATCTTTATTCCTATGGACGACTTTGAGAGTCAACTCCGTATTTCAACACAAAGAGTTAGTTAGTGTATGCACACACCCAGAATATATTAATATCCTAACTTAAGGTCGAAGTTTTTTTTTCCCTTTTTTATGGCCTCAATTTCTCTTTCTAAACTACTAAACAGGAGCTGGATATCAAGTAATAGTTGGCATAAAGCTTGTTAATATCAGAATTGATTTCCTCCTCCTATTTAACTCTGACTTTCTGGCCATGCTGATTGCTCAAATTGATAAATCGCAACTAGCATGACTACAGTTTGCTCACATCTGGATAATATATCTAATTTGGTATTTTAGTTGGCAAAAGTAGTTTTCATTCATTTTTCAGATAAGATAAATATAGCCAGGAAATAGAATATATATAATCATAGAGCCACCACAATATAGGAGGTTCATCATTTATAAGCAACTAGTATGCATTAGAGATTAACAATAAAACATATTCAAACACAATCATAGTGTTATCTAGCTACTCCGCATGCGCATAAATATATACCTTTGTAGAGTGTAAATCTAATGCTAAGGGGAAGCGAAATTTCAAGTTTTCTAAGATCTGCAAAAGGAGGCCATATATCTGAATAATCAACACCGGAAATGATTAATATGTTTCAGAAATGACCGAAGAATACAAATTAGAACTTAAGCAGAGCACTTGGAAACGACACAATGTATGATGGCAGGGCTAAGAATTACAATAAAAGATCACCTGCTATAGCCTCAGATATTCGAAAACCCTTCACCTTCATTTGATACAGCATCTTCATCCGATTAAGAGATTTAAAGAAGAGCTAAAAGAAATCAAACTCTAGATAGCTATTCGAACCTTTCTGATCGGCATTGGGAGCAGCAACTTTTTCTGCTGCCGACGGCGGTGGCGGGGCTGGCGGCCTTGGGGGCCTCTCAATCTCAACAGGCCTTGGTATCTCTGGCGGGGTCGCGCACCGTATCAGTGCCCAATTCACGCCCTCGAAGAACGGGTGCTGCTTTATCTCTGTTGCCCCACGCTTGTATGCCAAGCGGTGCTGCGGCTCCTTAACAAGCAACACTCTTATCAAATCTCTCGCAGAAAAGCTTACCATAGGGGATTCGGGAAAGCGCAAAGGCTGGCCCACCACATTGAAAAGTGTAGCTCTATTACCCGAACCTTTAAAAGGGGTTTTCCCAAATAAAAGCTCGTATAAGAAAATGCCAAAGGTCCACCAATCCACTGCACTGCCATGGCCTTCACCTTTGATGATCTCCGGGGCTAAGTATTCGTGGGTCCCGACGAATGACATGGAACGAGCATCTGTGGGCTCTGCTATGAGCTCAGGCAAGGGGCTAACTTGGTTTACGATCTCGGGTTTAGGTTTTCGCTCCTTCTTGGACTTGGAAGAGAAGAGACGGGGCCCGAAGCATGTGGTAGGGACTACGCATGAGGGTTGGATGCAAGATGGTTCGATGCAAGCAGGCTGGACGCAATAGATTTGGTTGTTATTGTTGTTGTTGTTGTTGTTGTTTTTGCGGAAGGATTCAGAGTCAGGGTTGGAGGATTTGATGAGAGTGGGGCTGACTGCGCAGCGGAGGGAGAGGTCAAAATCGGAGAGCATGATATGACCATCATCGCGGACGAGGACATTCTCTGGCTTGAGGTCACGGTATATTATCCCCAACATGTGGAGGTATTCCAAGGCGAGGAGGATTTCTGCTACATAGAACCTGCCAATCCAGAAAGTGATGGAACTTATGAAAGATGGTATTGAAGCAAATTTTGCACCAGGACTCGTAATATTTATAAGCTGATTTATGCTAGCATCCTGAGTTTAGAGCTTTAACTAGAACGGGCATAGATTCATCGATAACATAGACATGCAACTGTCATTAACAGTAACATTTGCCATGCATGATGATTCACCTTCTACGAAATACCAAAAATCTGACAATGACAATGTACTCAAGCGCATCAAGCTCAGAAAGATAACTAACATAAAGAAATATGCCACACGGAGAGGAGAGTCGCATTCGAAAAGGGATGTTTGAGTCATCACATGAGAGCAGCCCAGGTGTAGGGAGCATTCAAAACCTTGAATTAGAAAATTCATTTGTTTAAAAAAAGCAATAAGTTTAGATCATAGAAAGCTATTTTATGTGCAGACTGCAGATTGATTGCCAGTCATAAGATGTAAATGTTGTAGTGTTAGACATGTTCTAACCTGCTGAGCATGATGGCTTCTTGAGAAAATTTAGCATATATACTTTCATCTTTTAAGTATGAGAAATCCAGGAAAGGACAAGACACATGATAGCAATATTCTATTTATTAAAACACAAGCACTTAGAAAGCAAGTGTTAGAATCTCAATAAGGGATTGAAGAAGCAAGGCATACTTTACAGCTTGTTCTGGAAAATATTTCCCTGGCTGTCTCTGTCTTAGAGTGTGTAGGTCTCCTCCAGGGCAGAACTCCATCACCAAACATGAGAACTTATCAGTCTCGAAATGGGTATATAATGTCGGAAGAAACGGATGATCCAACGATTGCAAAATTTCCCTTTCGGTTTGAGCCCGAAGAAGCTTTTTTCGACTTGCTAGTGATCCCTTATCCATAACCTTCATAGCAAAATAGCACTTAGTCCCACTCAATTCAGATAAATACACACTGCCAATATCGCCACAACCCAACCTCTTCAGAAGCCTAAAATGGTTCAAACCCAACACACCGTCTCGAGCCCGAATCATCTGAATCGCTTCCCACCTGGAATCATTTGCTTTATGGGGCCTAGTAATGCTGCTACTCAAGCTATTACAAGAGCTCTCGTCACTGATGTCGCTGCTTGTACTGGGCCTGCAGATGCCACCATTACCACCTTCCCCAAACTCAGCTCGGTCGTTAGTCTTGCCGCTTCCACTAGTTTTTGTCAAACTGCTCACATCATTGCTGACTTTAGCACAGCTATTATTTACACTGCTCTGTTCAGAACTTTTCTTTTCTTGATCACCATGATTTTCCGAGCTTGTATTCTCATTTGACTTGATGGAGTCTCGCTGTGGCGTTGGGGCTTCCGAAGAAGGGACAGTCTTCAAGAAACATCATCTAATATAGAATCGACAGATCTCATCCTTTGGTGAGTTGGTTTTTTCTCCTCAGGCACATCTTTTGCAGTAGAGTTTGACGTACTTTGGTTTACCGATTTCGGTAATCTTTTGGGTGTAGGGGGGCCGGATTTGGTTGGTTTAGGAATCTGCAAAAGTGAAGGCTTGCGAGAATGGGGCTCGACTGCTTGGCCACCGGGCATTTTGAGCTGCTTTTCTGGGAGAGTTTGAGGTATATTGTTTGTAGCCATTGATCAGTCTACTTAATTCATATAGCTAAAGCATAAAACCGAACCGTGACTCGTTCCATTCTTCGAAAGAAAGCATGCAGAACCAAACCTTAGAATCAAGTGTCTTCATCATGTGAAGATCAGCAAAAGGGATAATCTGCAATCAAATAAAGAAGAAATTAATGCTTTTGAAAGAGAGAGAAAGGAATGTATGGGAACTAACTACTGTTACTCTTTATCAAGCAGGCATTGCAGTACAATGAACTAAAATCTTTACACCAGGCATAAGAAGGAAAACAACCAGAATTAAAAATGATCGAATATCTACGGAAAATAATGAGGATAAAACAAATCAAAGAAATATAGTCATGACATAGCCATTTATCAAGAACTACAAGAGAAAAAGAACTGCATATTCAGATCTACCAATCTCTAATCACAGCAAAACAATCACAACACCCAGGGGAGAGGCAAAAAATGAAGGAAACAACTCTCATGGTTCAGATCATAGATTACACCATACAATCGAAGTTTCAAGAATGAATGATTTATAATCTCAAATGACAACTACTGATGCCTTTTTGGTTGTGCAAGGCCTTCAAGGAATGATGCATCTAGTTGGCAAAATGCACCAGTACACTGATCTAAATATTGATAGGCAAGTCCCATGGCACCAACCTATGGGGAATTAAAAGAAAAGGAGGTATCTAAAGCAAATAAGGATCACATAAAAAGCACATCAAGGTACAATTTTTTCCACAGGAAAGAGGGAGGTGGACCATGACCCACCTAAAATGAGGGACCTTTTAATGTGACAAAGAGCAAAATGCAGCCTGGATTAGTGCATCCCCTCCTCTTTAAACTCCTCTTTTGCCTGCTTTTCCAGGAAGCCAAAATGCCCAAAAGCCAAAAATCATGATAAACAAAAAAAAATGTGGAAAGAAAAAAGAAAAAATCTAGCACAGGGAATCATTCAATCATTCAATCAACATCAAACTGCAATTTTTTACATGCACTAAGAGCAAGTGAAAACAAAAACAGCACTGTAAAGGATCTTTCCAACAGAAAGATGGGAATAAATTGATTGCTCTTTTGCCTTCATAAAAATTTACATAGATCTAAAAAACAAAGCCCAAACCCATCACAGATCCAAAAACATCAACTGCACAAAGACCAGCAGAAAGGGCTCTGCAAAATCTCAGAGAACAAAAAAAAAAAAAAAAAAAAAGAAGGAAAAAAGAAAAACATAATAAAAGGAGGCAAAAGAACTACCTTTACTAACACCAAAGATCACAACTTTAAGCCTCTGCTTTGGGATATGACACAAACAAGTTAGGCCAAAAACTCAGTAGCATTCACAAAGATGATGATTAGGAGGAGGAAGAGAGGAAAAGGGAGAGAGGGTGAACAAAAACTAATGTGAACAAAAGCATTGGTGGGGAAAAAGGAGAAGTTTTTAGAGAGCTTTGGGGGTGTGCTGTGAGTGTATTCCTGTGTTGGATTTCATTATTCCTTTGTGGGGTGCACAACTATGTAAAGAAGGGAAGGGTCAAAGCCAAATGTGTGACAAATTTCACCACTTAATTTTTATTTAATTATTTTTGTTTTCATTATTATTATTATTAATATTAATATTATTATTATTATTATTTTGTTTTGTTTTGTCCACAACTCAAAATTGAGTCAGTCACTGTCTCTAGATGCTCTCTTTCTTTTCTTTTCTTTTCTTTTCTCTTTCACCCTTTGTTTTTTATTTCTCTTTTTCTCAATAACTTTTAAATTTACTACTCTCATTGGGTGCACTTCCCAAGAGGCACACCCTCTTCCCATGAAGCCAAAAATTGTCTGTGAAATGGCACAATTACCCTCATTAGATCCCTTGTCTCACGAAAAAATCTTTTCCATATTACATGTTTAAATATAGTTTTAATATAAACTTATTATACTACTTCTAATTATAATTTCTAGTGTCATATACTAAATAATATAATTAATTTGAAATATATGTAATATAATATAACTGTCACAAATAAATATTTTTTTATTTTTTATTTTTGATATCAAAGCCTTTGTGCTATTATATAGTGCCCTCTTGTAATCCATTCAAAATAACAAATCTCCCCCTCAGCATCTTTTTCTCTCTCCTTAATTACTTCTGCAGTCCACAATACTTAAATGCATCATTTGGCTAAGAAAGCCGAGCAAAGAATAATACTAATAATAATAATTCTCCAGGTCCAATGCACACCCCAAGTTTCGGAATTTGGGCAACACACACTCACATATATATATATATATATATATATATATATATATATATATATATATATATATATATATATATATTTGTTTGATTACTATGCAAAGTAAGAAATATGCATATTTATAAATTATTTTTTATAATCTGACATTCGATTCGATAATCAATTTCGTCATATATAATTTATAATGTTAAAATTATCTAAAAATAAATTTTTATAATTTTTTACTTTATTTGCTTAATAACCGAGTAGTCAAAAAATAAAATAAAAATTTTATAAAAAATAGTAATAAAAGAATCTAAGTTTTAAACCGAAAGCATTACTCCTACTCTTGACGGTGAGTATAACTATTTATTAAAGTTTTATCTAATTTGGATTATTCTATACTGTTGAACTTACAAACGTTCCACATTAATCGTTAAAATAGTCATTTTTGAGATCTTTTGATCACCTGATAAATAACGTAAATTATAAAATTTGATTTCTAAATAGTTCTAATAGTGTAAATCATGTATAACGAAATCGATCGCCGAATCATATATTTTATTATTGAAAATAACTTACAAACACAAAAGCCTCCATGCTTTTGAAAACTTAATAGCACCAATGACTTGGTGCTTTCAATAGTATTCCATACTAGTTATATATATATATATATATATATATATATATATATATATATATATATATATATATATATATATATATTAGGGCTTATATACTTTCAAAAGCACAACCCCAACTATATTTATAAATTTTTTATAATTAAATTTGTATTGAGATTTGTGCTAAAAAGAAAGAAAGAAAAAATATAATTGCACAAATCTCAATATAAATTTAATTATAAAAAATTCACAAGTATCTCTCCCTCTCTCTCTCTCTCTATATATATATATATATATATATATAAATATATATAGCTTATATGTTTTTAAAAACACAAGCCCATCTATGCTTGTAAATTTTTTACCATTGAATTTGTATTGAAATTTATATTTTTTACTTTTTCTTTCTATCTCTTTAGTTGACTTTACAAAAATACAAATCTCAATACAAATTTAATGATAAAAATTTTGTAAGTATAAATGGACTTGTGCTTTTAAAAGCATATAAGCTCTACTCTCTCTCTCTCTCTATATATATATAGAGAGAGAGAGAGAGAGAAAGAGAGTAGAGCTTATATATTTTGAATAGTACAAGCCAATTTATATTTGTTATTTTTTTACCATTAGATTTATATTGAAATTCGTGCTATTATAAAGTCAACTAAAAAGGAAAAAAAAGATAAAATAAAAAATACAAATTTCAATACAAATATAATGATAAAAAATGCACACAAATTGATAGATTTGTATTTTTAGCATATAAGCTCTATTATATATATATATATATATATATATATATATATATATATATATATATATATATATATGTAGAGAGAGAGAGAGAGAGAGAGAGAGAGAGAGAGAGAGTGAGTAATCTCAGTGTGGTGGAACTAAATAAGGCTCACTGCGCACTGTGCTCACTGCTCAACGGCTGAAACTTGTCAGAGGCACACTGCATGCAGAGAGGATCACCCCAAAACAGCATAAAAATTTGAATTTGATTTGCTAATATTAATGCACCCACCCCCCTTCCTAACGACTATTTTCTCTGCCATTCATGGTAATTAGTGGGTAATCTTTTATTACCATAATTGGATTATATTTTGGACGTCGATGTGTGAGCGGACCTCTTCCAAGTGCTTAATTAATTGCCAACAATCACTACTTAATTATATTTATTACTCTGACAAGCCAAAATGGTCGTTTATATTTGATCCCCAAATTTGCGTTTTAAGAAAATAAGACTCGTACGCCTAACTTAATTTTCGGGTTATAAATTATACATATATTTTGTAGTAGGAAATTATATACAGAGTTTAGGATCTTGCGTGCTAGATGAAAAGAAAAAATAAAAACTTACTTATTTATCGAATTATCCATATTCATATATGTGGTGGCATACAGAATAAATAATAAATATATTGGAAACAATATTGATCTCCAGTAGAAACCTGTTAATTACGTACAATGTATGAATCTCTCTTAGGCATGAATTTGAAAGCACTTATTATTTAGTATATGTATGGAGAGATATGTGCATGGACGAGAGAGAAAGAGGGAAAGAGGAGAGGATGCATGCATGGGGAGGAGTCGTACGTGGGGCCACGTCAAACCCCATGCACCCCTGCGCTCTGTGCAGCTTAATATATCCCAAATCCCATATTAGATACACACGCATCGCTCACAGATACTCTTAAATATACTTTTTGAGAAAAAAAAAAAAAGAATATTTGTCAACTCAGAAAAAAATAAAATGGATACAAAGAAATTTTGATAAGCTATTCAACTAAGCTGAGAGAAAGATATATAAAAAAATAAACAAGTACTCTGGTTCAAGAGAATTATTCCATCAACCGAAAAGGAAATGGTGGATTATCCAAATTGTTGATAATAATTGCGACAATTAATGAGCTTTGGTGTGGAGTTACACCTGGGGATTCTGTCAAAAAAAAAAAAAAAAAAAAAAAAAAGGGGCAATGATAAAGAGAAAGGAAAATATGCTTTGGAATATGCTTTTGTGTTTCTATATATGTTGTCCAGGGTCAATTAATTGAGGGACTTCCACACATCAGTGAAGAGAACACCAGGGAGCTGTAACCTTGACTACTTTTTTTTTTTACTTCAAGCAGCAACCTCTATTTATCCACATTTTTACTGTTAACATTTCTTAAAAATCACTGCATGCACTCGGTGCACTGCATCAGCCCATACACTGCCACAAATTTATCTGTAGTCTGATTTCAAATTTTATTTCCCTCCATCCAGAGAAAAGAAAATATCGTTTGTTTGATATTTTTAAATCTAAATATCAGTTTTTTAGAAAATAACACAAATGTACCAAAATTTTTATAAAAGAAGAAGATTAAATAATCAAATAAGATGGCTGACAGATGGCAGACATGGTACAAAGATTTACAGATAATTTTTCAGAACCATTGAATGAGGTAAATTAAAGAAAATATTAAATAATAATAATTTTAAATGAATAGAAATAGATGCCCTGGATGGTGCAGAAGATGACATGTTGCACCTGGTGCAGGCAAATAACTTGTACATATTTAGCTCTAAACTGAAATAATTGTGACAAGCTGAAGGCAATCATTAATTTTGAGGCTCATTTGCATCAGCAGTCAAACTTGCCTTTTTGATGTGAAAACCAGTCACCATCCATCCATGACATATCAACACCCATCCATATTCTTCTCTTTCCTCTCCTTTTTAATCCTTTTCAGGCAATTGCATCTACATATTTGTGGAACTTGAAACTCCTGAGTTTACATAGTCATAATTACCTTTCTAACATTGAAAAGTAATTGCACAATCTCCCTCATCAGATCCTATAATATTATAGTCAAATTTAATAGAGGATATATATTAAAATTATCTAGTGTTTACAAGGATATTTATGATAGCATAAATTTTAGAGAGATAGGTATGAAAATTTACTCTCTCTTTTTTAATATATTTTTCAAGGATATATAATATATATATATATATCTCTATCTTTAACCCTTTTTTGTCCACCAACCCAAAAAGTACTCCACTTCTCTGTGAGGTGACCCATGAGAGAGAGAGAGAGAGAGAGAGAGAGAGCCTGTTCAAGGAAATGGAGTAATGGGGGTAACCTGAAAGGCATCTTTTGGAGATTAGGTCAATGTTAGGCAAATTAGCACACTTAAAAAAAAAAAAAAGGAAAAAAAAAAGGTGTGACACCCTATTTATCACAGTAGAATATATATAGCCACAATATTTAAAGGGAGGAGTTATATGAACCCATGATGCTTCCAACAAGGACTTCTAGAGAGAGAATACAAGGAGGTCCAATTAAGGGGGGCTGGATCAGCATTGGCAATTAAGTATAATCTTATTGTTTATAGGTGACAAAAACAAAACCCAATGAAGCCCTGAGCATGGAGGCATAAGCTCACAGCACATGGGAGCACCCCCCCTCCCTTTCTTGGTAGGTATCTCAAACATCCTCTTCAAGACAATGTAAAATAATGCACAATGTTTGTGCCTTAAAATAGCTTAATTAGTATGCAGCTAAGTCACAAACTTTGAGGGGGTAATAGTCTGGGAACAGCTTTTAATCAACATTCAATGGAATAGCATATAATTCAGCCACATACTAGTCCAACAACAACAAAAAAAAAGAATAATAAAAGGATCAGTACTTTTTAGAAATTAGGAACATTGTCATTGAGATGATGTAATCTCACAGTGCATCAATGGAGACAGATGTTGATGGAAACTGGTCTCAAGCAACAAGTTATGCCAGCAATAGCTTTTGGTGATGAAGAATCTGATCAAGCAAAGCAGGTAAAGTTTGGACCTACAATGTCAAAAGTAAGATGCCTATAAATGAAGATACAAAGACTTTTCTAGAATTATACAGAAAATCACAATGGTAACTGGTAAGTTCTCAGGGACAAGAATTCTGGTTTAGTACACTGTCAGCCATTCTTGGATCCTAAAAAGCCTGCCTGAAAAATAGTGAGTTGAGGGAACCTCACATTTTCCAATCTATTTTTTTATACCATTACCAGGCACATGGCTGTCTGCTCACTGGCCTTGTCCATATCCACATGGTAGAAAAGAGTCTATCAGAGAAACTCTCATGAGGCACTATAGTTAAAAAAAACATGTTAAGACTAATTTCAGTTAGTACACGTGAACTATAAAACAGTCCAGCAAAGTAAAATTCGAGGGGAAAAAAAAAAAAACTGAAAAAACTGAATGACTAACCCACTCAATGTTTTCCAATTCTTTTTGGCTTTGATGACTGCGATGCGCCTCATCAATTGCACAAACTCCATATTAGCACAGTAGTATAAAATTTGTGGAAGTGTTAATTAATAGGTATAGCACTATTCAGTAAGTTCTTGTCAAATTTCATGCGCGAAGCCGTTGGACTAATGGCAACCAGATATTTAATCTAATATCAGAGCCTTAAAGGGACTTAATTTTATGTGGAAAAACCATAACCACTATGATGATATTAAATAATTAGTCCAAGTCCATGCGCAACCATTTTGAACTGAATAGAGGAACTTAGTTGGTGACAAAGTTACCAGTACAGTACAGATATCGTAGATTGAACTATCATAATGTTCCCCAACAGTATGATAATTTGGCTTTCCGACAAGGCCTATTAATAAGCAACAGTGTAGTGTTATAAGCATACCTTCATCATAAGATCATCATCATTTTCGGGCGAGTTGAGATCAAGCCAAAAGCTTGATTTGAGTTCACAGATGTCCAATTAGAAATCATGTCCAAAGACTCCAAGCTCCACTCCAAGCCTGCAACATAACCATACATACAATAAAAGGTATGCCTAAATTCCTGTTATACTGCTAACATCTTTAATTACAGAGACACCCCATAGGGAAACAATGGGGCCACACTATACTAATTGAGAGATCAAAAATTGAGACTCCATGCTCTGAAACAGTAGAACTCAGTAATGGCATATAAAAAGAAAGAACAGGACAACTACGTGGCCTCTGCATTTGTCCATTTAGGCTGGTTGGTTGGTTGTTTAGGTACATGTGTAACAGGTTGAGTGAAGCATATTTGTAAACTCAAAAGAGTTTTCTACAAAGCACATGGCTTCAAATCTATCAGAACAAGCAGCTAATGGACACCCTGGCGACTGCAATTTTTTTTCTGGTATCCAGGGCTTTGTCATTTCGACGCCCTGAGAGTGAGGATGAATTCACTTGCCAAAAGTTTATAAGAATAGCCATTGTTAAATGATGAAGATTCTACACAATGCTATAATTTCCAGTTCAATCTGCTGAGAAAAGCCAAAAATGGAAATGGCATGTTCCGTTTCATAAACCCACAGGAAGAGCACGCGCGCACGCACACACACACACAGAGGGAGGGAAGATATTTGCAAACTATTCCAGGCCGACTCAATAAGTTGGCACTTGTAATCAGAATGAATGTGCGTGTGTGAGTGTTCATAATAATTTTCTACACAAATTGAAAAACCATAGAGCACACTGGCAAAGCCCTCCACATTATTTGTGTCAATACATCAACAATTCACGTGTCCTGAAATGTAGGTAACACAGCTAACAAGCTAAAATTTTTTTACATATGTACACTCTTTGAAGGTTGTACAAACTTTGGATACTAGTAATTTACTGTCACATGATATCCTTAATTAAAGGGAATTACATTTAAGTTATTTTTTATTCTATTTATGTAGCTGATCAGAAAGGCCCCAAAAATATTCTACTGTAACAGATGCAGAAGCCACATATTAGAGTGTCGTAGATGCTCATCAGAGTATCGAAGTTAGTACCACAAGCCAGGCCAAATAAGAACTAACACACTTCCATTATTCTCTTCTTCATTTTTCGTTCTTGTAGATGCATTCAGCACGAGCAGGATCCTAACTCTCTCTCTCTACCAGAGTTGTCTAGTCTGCATTGTCGGCCACTTTACTTCTTTTCTATCTCTCCTTCATAGTGTAGACATGCTAGCTTTGTAGCGTCCGTTTTCGTCTGTCTTCATATCCATTTTCCATTAACTGACTAGATACTCCATTCATCTTCAGAGGCCAACCTTTCACTGAGTAAATGAAGAGGGCAAACTAGTCTTAAATTTTTTTCCAGAAAATAGAAACTCAGTTCAAACCCACAATTACCTTAACCATGTCGACAAACTGGCATTATGTTATATATTTGACAAGCAATTCATGTACTTAGTGCGCACGCATGAAGAAAAATCGTTATCTCAAAACTCTTCAACCAAAACAGAATTGGAGTAAAAGAAAATTTTGTACGTTCTTCTGAAGGATAGGATTATTTATGAGACTAAGGTAAACCTAGTTTAAAAATATCACCCAGAGCTCCACTAGGTTCTTTGTAAATGAAAGAAGCCAAAAGTGATTTATTAAATCCTTATGGTTGTATCAAGATCATAAGCTTTATTTCATCAACAAATCATTTTTCTTTTTGTATAGCATATTTTGGAAGTAATAACATATTCAGACAGCACGTATCAAAATGCCAATAAGAAACTAAAATAATTTCTTCATGTCAGCAACATTATGACTTATTATATCATGCTCACCTGGAGAAGAACTGAAGGTTCCCCCCTAGATGTCCACCCTAGATGTCCTGAGTGACAAGAACTGAAGGTTCAGTTTCAGCAAGGTTCTTGAAAGGGCTGTGGATCATCATAACATTTCCATATTATTTGAAGTGATGAGATTTTTTTTTAAAAAAAGAAAAATCTACTTGCAAACTTATACCAAAATAAAATTAGAAAAAAGCTTTCAATGCAACAGAATGCAAAGATGAGCTTTCTCTCTGCAAGGCATGCTTAAAGTGCCTCCCTATGTACAGCATGACAGATAAAATTGAATTAAACTACCATAAAGCAACTAATATAAGCTAGCTAAAACTTGATAGCAAGTTATCAAATGGACCTTCATGAAAATACCAAAACGAAAGAACAAACAACAGAGATAAAAATAAAGAATGAGACATGATTGAATTATTCGGGAGAATCATTAATGACAATAGAATAATAAAAGCAATTTACAAGAAATAAAGAGCAAAACAGTTTTGAGACTATTGCAAAAAGTGGAGAGAAGGTACTCACCCACCAAGTAAGAAATGACTGAAAGTGTTCTTGCAGGAACCAATTTTTTGTTCTTTGAAAGCTTTGCAAATCGATAAGCAACCTTCTCCCTTGATTTCATTTATTATGTTCATTTCACAGGCTAAATGAGTTCAGGAGACAATATAAATGAACTATTCAAATCATAAAAACACAACAGAATCATCAGCTTTTCTACAGGAGTAGGTTGAAAAGAGGGGAAAAGGAAAAAACTATAAACTAAATAGGCCAAAGGACTTGACAAAAAGGAAGAAATAAATATCAACTTCTTCACTTATAACTTTTCTTTAAAATGCTTGCGCATGATAAATAACTTGCCTGCAGTTGAACTATGATACAATCATGATAAATAACTTGCCTGCAGTTGAACTATGATACAATCAGCAGGCTGATTACAACTTCGTGATATCCACCCTCCTCCACCACCACCAAAATCAAAGAAACAGACATGCTTCACTTTTGACAAGGGCTGGTTGTCCCACCGTCGTGACAAAAAAATCTTCAATGTGTCATGGGACACTGGCTGTATTTCCGCTTCTTTGTTGAGGCAAGAAGCGGCTCAGAAAACTTCTGCACAAATTGTTGTGGATGGAAACATAAATTACCCAGCTTACCCCTCAAGTTCACCAACTAAATCATTCACTGCCTCAGGACTCTCTTTGGCCACCATAGCATATGTTTGAGGACTAGGACAACAGCCCCTATCTTCCATGACAAATAAAAGCTCAGAGCATAGATCAACATGCCCCTTCCTAGGCAAACCATTAATAAAAATTTTCCATGCAACTTCATCATAATTATACTCCCTTTCAAGTAAGTCACAGAACACAGATTTAGCCTTCTGAAAGTCTCCTTCATCATAAAGCCCAGAAATGAGATGCTTGTAGGATTCCAAACGAGGTTGATAACCGCATTCTGTCATGTCACCGATTAATGATATTGCCTCTGGGTACAGTTTCATATGACAGAAGCAGGTAATTAGCAATGTATAAATTTCTTCATTTGGAGATAAACCTCTCTCTTTCATGTGAGATAAAAGCATATGTGTTTCTTTCAACCGACTACCTTTGCAGAATCCTGAAATAAGGGAGTAATAAGTTACAAGATTAGGAGTGCAACCATGCTTCACCATCTCTTCTAGAAGTTTCAAGACAGTTTCAAACTCCAACACATTCCACATTCCAGAGGTGTCTACAAAGACACTATCAGCATTACTCTTCTTAAGGAAGTGTTTGAGTAAAATAGAGTAAGTCCAATAATTAGGCTCACATGAAGAATCCATCATGTGCTTGAGAGCAGAGAACGCGCGATCTAATTGCCCCATTTTCCCACATCCATCAATGAATATGCTATAGGTCACTAAATCCGGAAGAACCCCTTCTTTTCCCATTTCTTCCATTACTTTCTCGGCCTTCTCTATCCTTCCTTCGTTGCAATAGAAATGGATGAATACAGTATGAGTAAATGTATTTGGCTTATACCCCGACAAAACCATTTTGTCCAATATCCTTTTAGCGTCATCTTCATTTCCTTCTTTGAGCATTTCATCAATAAGAGTTGTATACGTGACAGGTGTTGGCTCTATTCCCTTCTTGGTCATGTCATCCAGCAGTAATAAGGCTTCTTGCAGTAGCTTTTCTTTGCAAAAGCCATGTATCAACACACTATACGTATAGGAATCTGGCAAACAGTCGTCAGAAATCATTTGCTCTAAAAGGTTACGAGCAAAATTAACATTTCCTGCTTTCGAAAACCCATCTATTAAAGTAGTATACATCACTCTGTTTGCCCTTATTCCTTTTGTAGCAAGGTTGTTAAAGAGAGACCAAGCTTCTTCGTTTCTTCCAGCCTTGCAAAGAGCATCTATTAAAACTGCATAAGTCTGATGATCAGGCACCAATTCATATGCTTTCATCATCTCAAGTAACCTAAAAGCACTATCGATATAACCCTCCTTGCATTGGCCTTGAATCAAGGCTGTAAATGTAATGACATTTGGAGACAATCCACTTTGAAGCATTCTAGTCAATAAAACCATTGCCTTATTAACCTTCCTAACCTGACAGAACCCATATATAAGGTCATTGTATGTCCAAGCATTTGGTTGGCATCCCTTAGAATTCATCAGATCAAAAATCTCCAATGCACCATCAACTCTTCCTCTCTTACAGTAACCATCAATTAAACAAGTATAAGTGACAACATTTGGAACTAAACCATTTGCAACAATCTCATTTAGAATTTCTTTAGCATCTTCTAACCTGTCCTTCTTTAAAAGCCCAGTGATCAATGAAGTATAAACCCAGACATCAGGTTTGCACCCATTCAATTCCATAAAATCTTTCACCCTAAAAGCATCATCAACCTTCCCCAACTTGCAATACCCATCAATCAAATTAGTGTAGGTGACAACATTAGGAACCAAATGTTTCTTAATAGCTTCATTCATCAAAGCTTCAGCATCCTCAATCCTATTCTCATTGCAAAGGCCATTGATCAACATAGCATAAGTCCAAGCATCAGGTTTACATTCATTTGATTCCATCAAATTCACAATCTTCAATGCATCGTTAGTTCTACGACTCTTACAGTACCCACCAACCAAAGCATTGTATGTGACAACACTAGGAACTATACCTCTACCAGTCATTTCATCGAGCAATGCACGGGCAGTTCTAATCTTGGCCTCCTTGCATAAGCTATCGATCATCACTGTATATGTATGTACATTCGGGCGGCACTTGTCCTCCCCCATCTTTGACCATAAAAAGAAAGCCTCATCAGTACGATGTGCCTCACACAGACCGTGAATAAGAATCGTGTAAGAAAATTCATTCCTCCAACAACCGATCTGCGGCATCATCACGAAAAGCCAACAAGCTCTAACAAAATTTTTACTCTTACAAAATCCTAATATCAAAGAATTGCAGGTAAAGGTATCTGGGTCGAGTCGTTCTTTCATTAACAACCTTAAGTAGTTCTTTGTTTCAATCAAGTTCCCTTCCTTGCAATATATCTTAATTATTGTATTATACGTGAAAAGGTCTGGCAAAATCCCGTCTTTTTGAATCTGATGGAACACAAACTTCATTTCCTCGACCATTCCGAACTGAGCGAGGGACTTCAAGAGGAAGTTGTAGCACCGGAGAGAAAGTCCGACACAGAAACTGAAATCATTACCAACACCATCTGCTCGACGAATTGCCTTAAATGTATCCATCGCAGCGCTCATGTCTTCAGCATTACTACATGATTTGACCATGGAAACAATGATCTTCTCCAAGTTGAGGCCGGTTTTGTACTGGAGGAGTAGTTTGAGAAGCGAGCCATGGGATTCTACAGTGTGGCGGAAGCCGGGATTTCGCCCGACCCAATCGAAGAAGGCGAGGGCGGTGTGGGGCTTAACGGGGTGCTTCTGGAAGAGCTCGGAGACGTGGGATGGGGTGAGGGAAGGAGACAGAAACCTTAAAAAGCGGCTTTTGGGCCAGCTACGCTCCGAGAGGAGGGAGGAGAGCTTCGACAGAAGAAAATGGTCTGGTGAATGGGCTTCTAAGGTTAGGGTTTCTTCGGCGGAATAGGAGGAGGAGGAGGGAGAAGAGAGGGGTCTCCGAGCTAGGAGGAGGGAGGAGGAAGAGGAAGAGGAAGATGAAGAGGAGACAGGGGAGGGGAGCTTACCGGGGGTGATGGGATGCGACCACCATCGCCCTCGCCCTCTCATGGTGGTGTGGGGGTTTAGGGTTTAGGAGCGGAGAGCGCTCGTGGGGGAGGTAAGAGAGAGACCACCATGTCGCGCTTCGAACGGAAACAGGGGAAGGGGGCGACGGTGGAGGTTAGGAGATTTTCGACATCCTTTATTTTCTTTTGGGCCGGACATAGTGGGCTAATTTTGGTTGGTCGGCCCATCTTGTTCAGTGGGCCCTTTTTATGAACCCAGTTTTGTTCGTCCTTGTTTACTGTGGCCCTCAATGGCCCGAATTTTAAGCCCTATAAAATCTTTACGTCGGGACATTTGAGCCCAACATTGGCCCAATTAGGCTAATTTGGATTGGGCAAGTAATTAGTGAATAGGTACTGAAATTTCCAATCTGATATAGAAAGCATGACACAATTTGCTAAAAAAATAAAGATATAGTTGTTGCGGTTGAGACAAATTAAATCGAAAGTAAGAGTTTCAGACAACATCCAAAAGAATTTTGATTTTAATCCTCGATTGTATTTGTATCCGCTCTTATTATTATTATTATCATTGAATTATTTCAGTCATTTACAGCAAGCATTAATCTTGTGAAGCAGAACCAAATACATGATAACTATTACTCTAGTTCTTAGTAACACAAGAATTAAAATATTAATGAGAGATAAAAGAACAAAGAATTTACACCAAATTCATTTATACTGAGCTTACCTCTGGCCCTAGGCCCCTCACTGTACCTCAAGCACCTGACAATGATGCCGACAAGAACAAAACTCCCATATTTAAAGCAATGGAATCGATTCGGATGCTGTACTACAATGTCGACTTCAAAGCAGACTCCGAGGTTCTTGACAACCCTAATGGTGGCCATTGGCAGTGAGCCCATCAGCCCAAAGATGAGTGCGAGCTTCTCGCGATGCCAAATTCACCACCAAACCAAACCATGCTTTCAGCATCTACCAGTAATCTCTACAAGAGCAACTCCCATCCTTAAAGCAATGGAACCTATTTCGGTCCCGGACGACAATCTCCCTTTTGGCAATCTCTGATATCAACTTCAGAGCTGCATGGCAATCACTGCACACGCGAAGATTCTTCATAACCCTAACGGGCGTCCCTGGCGGTGTGTTCATGAGCCCATAGACGACCGCCAGCTTCTCACTATGTCGAAAAAGGACTTTCTCCTTCTCCTCTTCTTCCTCCATGTCAAGCAGTACTGCAGAAGTATCCGGCACATACCCCTTCCGCTTCATCTCCTCCACCAACTCATGCCACCTCATATAAATCTCCTCTATTTGAGGGTGATCACTCTCCCCAGCAACAAACTCATGAACCACCCCGTACAATTCCACCGTGCTCCACCCCGGAGTCTTCTTTAGTCCCCGATCCTTCATCATTTGCCGCACCCGAGCCACATCGTCCCACCGCCCGGCCTCCGCATAGATGTTAGATAACACAACATAGTACCCATCATTAAGCGGGTCCAACACAGCAAGATGCTGAAGAGCCTCTTCTCCCATCTCAACATTCTTATGTAGCCTAGCGCCTCCGAGAATAGCACCCCATATAACACTATTAGGTTTGATCGGCATCTTCTCGATCAACTGACGTGCTTCCTCAAGTAAACCGGCACGGCTGAGGAGATCGACCATGCAACCATAGTGCTCAATTTTAGGCGCTATGCCGTAGTCTTTTGTCATGCTTGTGAAGAATTTTCGGCCTTCCTCCAACAAACCCATATGGCTACATGCATGCAATAGCCCGACAAATGTGACTCCATTTGGCTTCAAACCTTCTTGGGTTATGGAAGAAAAGAGCTCTAAGGCTTCCCTTCCTTGTCCGTGCATCGCATGGCCACAGATCATAGCTGACCAAGTCACCACCGTCCGCTCGGCCATCTCATCGAACACTCTCCTGGCGGTTTCTACACACCCACACTTTATGTACATATCTATAAGTGTATTGCAAACCCTGACATTCTTCTGGAACCCGCGTCGATCCGAGTACTCGTGAACTCGCCTCCCCAAACCTAACGCACCCAAATCAGCACACGCAGCGAGAACGGCCACCACGGTCACCTCGTTTGGTTTCATTCAAACTCCTCCTCCATCTCACGAAAGAGGCGTATGGCCTCGCGAGGGTGCTTGCACTGTACGTACCCGGC
This sequence comes from Tillandsia fasciculata, assembly GCA_029168755.2. Lineage (NCBI taxonomy): Eukaryota > Viridiplantae > Streptophyta > Magnoliopsida > Poales > Bromeliaceae > Tillandsia > Tillandsia fasciculata. The sequence goes on from CM054935.1 coordinate 28,304,095, forward strand.
GATCATGGCTGTCCACGACCTCACACTTCTTTCAGGCATTAAATCGAACAGCTCCCGCGCGCTCTCCATCTCACCTGTTTTACTGAAGTGGGTTATCATGATATTCCAAGTGACAACATCTCTCACGGGCATTCTGTCGAACAGGAGCCGCGCGACGGTCATTTCACCGCAAGAAGCGTACATGTGAAGAACGGTGTTGAGGAGGAACACGTCGGAGCGGAACCCTAGCTTCTCGACCAACGCGTGAACGGCGCAACCCATGAAGAGACGGGTTAAACGGGAGCAAGCTTTGAGGGTAAAGGAGAGGGTGTACTCGTCGAGGGGGACGTCGAAGAGGCGGAGGCGCGCGAAGAGGGCGAGGGCTTCGGTAGGGGCGGCGGAGAGCGAGAGCGCGTGGAGGTGGGAGTTCCATCGGAAGGTCTCCGGCGGGCCCCCATCGGCGGCGCTGCGGCGGAGGAGGCGGCGGGCGTAGGAGAAGGCGGAGGGGGAGGAGAGGGCGCACACGGCGGCGACGTGGGCGGAGGGGAGGGCGGAGGCTGGGAGGCCGCGCTTGATGAGGCGGGCGTGGAGTTGCTGGAGCTCCGATGGGTGGAGAAGCTGGCGAAGAGGTTGGGAAGCGCTTCTTCTCTGGGAGAGGGATGGTTAGGGTTAGGGTTAGAGCATGGGTGCGGATTGGGAGGAAATGTTTGAGGTGGAGGAAGGTAGTAGGAAGAAGAAGAAGAAGAAGAAAGGGTGGTGGAGAGTGCGAGCATTGCTGCTACTTCCTCAGATTACTCAATCTCGCGTGGCCATCAGCGCAGAGTTACTCAATCTGTATTCGGCAAAATATCCTGTTGCGCCGCCGAATTCAAATGTGCGCCATCGCCGTCTTTGACTATTCCGGGAATAAATTTTCCCCCTTTTTTAAAAAAAAAACCAATGTTACTATATTATAGTTTTGTTTTTTTTTTCTTTTTCTTCCAAAATCTGATACTAAACTATAACCTTGCAATAAAGTCACTTCTCACACTAGTTCACTTCAACGGAAGCTGAAAAATCTCTTCCAGTTATTTCACAAATCACACTAGTTCTGCTGTTAATCCTCCTTTCAGTTCTAAACAGGTAATAAATAAGATCATCCAATAAAATTATTCTTCAGACTACTTAAATTTGCCATACAGTTGAATTACCAAACTACAACGGACAAACAATTTGCCTTACGCTTGAACTGCAAACTTTCCAACTTACCAAAAAGTATGAGATTCACAGCTCCATGAAAAATCTCTATTCAGCCTCGAAATAAATCAACCAACCAAATAATAACAGTATATAAGATACACTAATCCCATAGGTAACAAAATTGCTTTTCATCTTCGTCCCTAGTTTTACTTCCTGGTGCTTAATCCAGTTGATAGTATACAACTGTCCCGTCGACAATAGTTATGTCTTACCCCAACAAGCCGCATCTTGAATAATAATTATATTAGTCACTACCACTCTGTACCTTTCTCTTCTTCCATGTTTTCCTCTTCTTATCCTCTCTGTTTAGTTGAAAAACATACACAGATCAGCAAAATTCAAACAATTTTTCCATATGTATTAGAAACAAAATGATGCCGACTTTCACCTCGGTCCTCTTATTTTCCCCTTGGATGGAGATTTTCGCTTCTTCATTGGCTTCTTACTTGATGAAGGTGGCTGCCTGGCATCCACTGGGGTGCGGCTTTTAGAAGCTTTCACTTTCTTCTTCACAAGACCCCTTTTAGGATTGTTGGGTTGCTCGGAACTGCCCTTTTTAGGGTTTTTGGGCTGCTCGGGCTCTCCATTTGGGATATCCTTCTTGTCCTCCATAAGGCCGTCAACAACAGCTGCCTCTTCTGCTTCCTCTGATGTTTTAGAAGGTTCCAAGGCCGCTGGTTTGGTATTACTCATCTTCTTCAACTGAAGGGAAAAAGTGCAACCAACACTCAGATCCCAAAACCCAAAGTATAATAGTATACACGCACAAAACAAATAAAAAATAATATATAAATCATATGATGAATCCGGACATATGAAATCAAAGAAGTCCGCTAGAATTTAACCAGCCTGTTTAAAGCCTTAAAGCAAGATATGTACGAAAGACACGCACCTTCGCCACGAAAAATCCCTCCATGTTATTAACATGGGGATAAAACCTCCTGGTTTTCTCTAAAGAGGGATGAAACCGATGTTCTCTATAGCGTATGAACCTGGAAAATAGAAGAATTCACCTACATGTCCAAAACAACAAACAAAAAGTAAAAACAATATATTATATATATATATATAGCATACCCCGGGCGACCAAAGTCCAATCCACAAGGCACAAGCTTTACATCTCTCTTTTTGAGCGCATAATCTATAACTGCCTCATTCTGCGAGTACAAAGAAGGGATCAGAGATGCAGATGCAGAAAAGTGGATACAGTAAATAACTAAAAAAAGGAGTATGTCATCAACAAACAAACCTCGGGAATCATCATGGAACAAGTTGAGTATACAACGTAACCTCCACTTTTCGAATTAGCATCAACCAAATCAATTGCTGCTAAGATCAGTTGCTGCAAAAAGAGTTTCATTCACTTTCAGCTGACCATAGGATATTCAAACCAAAAACAGTCAAAATCAAGTGGCGTAATTCATCTTCCAGTTGCAGGCAAGGTTGATGATTATACTAGGTTTTTAGATAAGCATGTACATGTGATGATATTCGGCATGCCCTAGGTTCGATAAATATTACTAATACACCAAATGGCCACATTTAACATATTCTTAAGAATATTCAAGATTTTACCTATTTCCATATGCCAATGAATCAAAGTAGTTTAGAAAAGATATGCTACATAATTATATGTTGTATCAACAAAAATATATCACTTTAGGACTGAAAATTACAAACATATCTAGATCAATATGACCTGAAAGACTGCGGAAAAGTAAATCATGCATAGAAGAATGATAAGAATGAAAGCACACAAATCTGTATAATTTGATTACGCCTTGCTAAGAATATGCAAGTCAAAGCATGATAAGATAATATTTAAGCGGTAAAGCATAATGAACAGTACTACCTTCTGCAGGAAAGCACAATTCCGAACATCTTCAATGGTTTTCGATATTTTAACCTGTTCGTCTTTCCAAATTGTCTATAAATGAGAGAAAGCAGATAATTATGAGGAAACAGAGACCTCCGCATGTCAAAGGTACAAGGAGACTTTGATGACAGAGTCAACTCACCCCGGTCCCAGTGCAGGGGGCGTCCAACAATACTCTGTCAACAGAATTCAATCCAAGAACCTTGGGTAGCTGTCATCATACAAGTAACAATACCATATCATAAATTGCCGCCCTGTCGTTTTTCATATTGCTGCGCTGTTTAAAAAGATAGAGCAATGCTGGAAAAATATAGGAAGAAATATTGAGTTGCATGTGCTAGCGAGACACATCAAAACAGTGAAGATACATTCAGATGATGACCCCCAAAGTAAGCTGAAAGAGCACACGAATTGTAATTTTGAGACCACAGAAAAGCATTATGTAAATTTATACGAGAGTAATAATGGCAATCATATTAATTATAAACAAAGAATGAACAGATCATTTCTTCAACTGGACTGAAACGTTCCTCACCAAGAGAAATCAGCTATTCAATAAACCCAAAATGAAGTTTAAAGAAGTACCGTTTGTAAAATGGTAATCGACAAAGTAACCAAAATACTATCTTTTCATATATAAAAAAAAACAATCATTAACACAAGTATAGCACATCAAAGAGAATAATATTTTAAACCTACCTCCCTACCATCGTAGTTGCACACTATAGTATTTGCGACACCCATCCTATGTACGTTGCCCAACAATCCATGCAGTCTTTTCTCATTGAACTCATTAGCATAAATTACTCCTGGATGAGGAAAACAAGGTGTAAGATATTCATTATTGAAAATACTTCAAGCCAAAATCCAAGAAAAGAATGTCTAACATGTATGTAATGAACTAATAATTACTTTTCTGCCAAACCTACTTACTCGTTTACCTTTTATGACACTCGAAGAAGTTTCTACTATAATGGTGAATCAGACGAGGTATACAAGGAATGACGTTTGAGCCTTTTTGCAATCTAAAATACAGTGATTTAGGGATCTAACTCAAACAAGTTAACAAGGAATTACGAAGATTTCGTCTTTTAATCATGTGAATGGCAGAATACTCGTATAAGGTTGACAATTTATAGGTAATTTACGAACCTTTCTCATCATTATTCTTTATATCACACATCCTAATTGCATAAATATCACATTACCCCCCCTTGTACTAACTGAAAATGCAAAATGAAAAGATAATAGAACAAAACGCCACGTTTAATGCCATAAATAAATGTTTGGAGATACTAATCACAATTGAGATGACGAACTGCAGCAAGATAGAAATACCGACTAAAAAAATAAAACCAAGAAAGGGCAGAACATCTGCCATAAGTATTACCATAAATCACATAAATCGTGACAAGTACAAACTACTGACTATAACCAATCAATACATTCAGGTAACAAGAGACAGTTGCAGGAAAAAAAAAAAAGCCTAGCATTCGGTCGGTCTGGAAGGCAGACTGCAGATTGCAAAGACACTCAAAGACCATGCTCAGTTGAGATAAACGAAGTCAGTAGTTCATCTAGTCAACATTGTCATTCAACAAAACAGACCATTACGAATAGTTCCATCTGAAGCCATAGAGCCGAAATAATTTGTCTCTAGTGGGTGCCGAGTGCCAACCCAAAACAGTCAAAATAGTAATAAATTATGTTCCTAGACAACTAACTGATTTTATGAAGAAAAATAAGCCAAAGCAAAAGGAAGATAACAGATGGTAATCAAGCAGGCAAAACTTAATAAATTTGAATTTGAAAATACCAGTGTTCTTCATAAGAGCTCCAATATATGTCGTCTTGCCACCTGGAGCAGCACTGCAACTCAAAGGTGAATTAGTAATTCAGGGAGGAAAAAATACATGCAGATTACTAACCAACCAATAAAAATTCTACCAAATTTAATAATGTCTAAAAAGAATAGAGGTATTAATAATTAGACACATCAAAGTAGCCACCTTTCATTGTAAAGTTGAAAAATCTGATCTTGCTTCATAATTATTAAAACTGGCAACATCATAAAGCTTCTAAGCATATACGATGGATCTCTGGAAACAACAGGTCATAGCCTGTTTATTAATGCTCTGTGAATAGGGATGCAAACGTGTTGGATGTGGAGGCAGAAGGCCCCCCCCCCCCAATCCGCCCCACCAATCACTTTTTTTTAATTGAAATTTAAATTAAATGTAATTAATTTTTTATTCTATTAATTAAACTAAATTTGAAAAAGAATGAAAGTACCATAAAAAAAATACTTATTGTGGTAGTTCGGGGTCGAGTCAGGGTGGGAATTGGATCAATTTTTAACCATCTCCTGCCCAAATCAATTTCAGGTTATAAAAATATCCCTGCTTACTGTTCCAATCCGTTTACTATTTCCCATTTACTGCCCCATTAGAAGTGGATTGGGGTGGGAGCTCCACCAACCCGGATCCATTTGCATCCCTATTTGTGAACCTACCTTGATTGATTAAAAGGACTGATTCATTAACAGTTGTACATAAAGATGATTGGGCAAGTCTAACTAAGAGAACATGAAATTGTCATTCTTTCAAACAATCCAACTAGATCCATATCAAGCCAGTGTCAACAGTAAGCCACTTGGAGAAGGTTGTCCTTCTTTTAAACAATTCAACTAGATCCGAATCAAGCCAGTGTCAACAGTAAGCCACTTGGAGAAGGTGACATAAACCATGTAACTCTAACTCACAGTTTCCATGCACTTATATTCTTACATACACTGATACACAATATTTAAGATGTAAAAGATTGAGATACCAGGACCAAAAGTCGGCTGGTAGATCATCATTGCCTAAATTTTTAAACATATGTATCCAGATTCCAAAAAACAATTGAATCAAAAGAAGAGTTTGAAAATAGGCACAAACGACAAATAATAGCAGAGTTACTATTTTTTATATCATTCAAAGGAATTACGGATAAACACACAAAGCTACATTCTCCAACAACAAGTAGAAGAACTTACGCCATATCAACAATCCGCTCCTTTTCCTGAGGAGCTAGAGCAATAACGGGTAAAAAGGAACTTGCACCTTGTTTCTGCAGCATTAGAGAGTTACAATCTTATGTAAATAAACCCAGAAGAAAAGAAGTGGGAAGGGTAGAAAACGATCACAGTTGAGTAGCAAGAAAGTACAATGTAGTGCCCGGCCATATATTCAGGAGTAGCACCAACAGGGACTTGCGAGTCATATACAACCAACCCCACCTGTAATTCCAATGTATATAAATTTCTCAGAACACAAAATTTTATTAATAAAAGTAATTGGTTAAACAACCATTAAACATCTGTACCTTTGACCATTTCCCTATTTGGTCTAGGTTCACCCCTCTATTTAGCAAAACACCTGCAAGATCTCGTCGCCTAGTCTACAGCCCAAAAAACAGAAAGAAAAAAGAAAAGAAAAGGTAAACAAATTAGATACTAAGGGAGCAACTAAAAGCTTTGAATCCCAACTTTATAATGAATATCATAGGATTACAACAGGTACCTTCAACGTATTAGTACGCAAGGTTTCGGGCGGTTTCTTTTCGAATGCCTCCAATAACTCTACGAGTTCGACAACCGGGAACATCTAGAAAACCGAAGCAGAAGAATTCGTGAGAATATTAGCAACATGGAAATAAATAAATCATCTAAACAATAGTGACGAAAGCAAACCTCAATAAATGCTTCAATTAGAAACTCATTGTATCCATAGTAGCCCATTAAATCTGCCTTAAGCTGACTGATATAATCCTTACGTGACACACCATCTTGCCTCAGTGTGCTAAAATTTGATAGCACGCGAACGACTGCACCGGGAAAAAGAAACGGCCACACGAAATTATGGATAAAAATACAAGAACTTTAAACACTCCGATGAAATGTGCAACTTCAATATATTGGTAAGATCGATCATAGACAAATGCGAAAAGGAATTAGGGCGGCGCCAAAGGGTACGCACTCTCTTTAATCCTATGTTGAAGGTTTGGAAGGTTTGGTGGTAAAAGCGCTTCTTCTTCGTGCTCCTACAAATCGATGAAAAGGATGTAGTGGCCATACAACATTGAACACATATAGAGATAAAGGGTATCAGGAAAATTAATAATAATAATAAAAAGAAAGGCACCTCTTTGGTGGGCAATCTGAACAAATCAGATTCCTCCTTTATATTGAGCTTCAGCTCCTCCTCTGCCTCTTCCTCCGCTTTTGCCCTCGCCTCGTCGATCGCCCGCGACTTCGCCTCCAAATCGGACTCGTCTGATTCCGCACCCGACTCCTCCCCTTCCTCTGAAATTATAGCAAGAATGAAAACAACAGCTTCGATGCAATTCAAACCCTGAAATATCGGCAAAATCAAAGGAAAGAGGGGAAATGATCACGCACCACCGTCGCTGCCGCCGAGGAAATCGTCGGTGAAGGGCTCCTCGTCGGAGGAGACGTCCGATTGGGATCGATCCTCTTCGTCGCCCGACGATTCGCCGCGGCCTCCTCCTCCTTCTTGGTCTCCTTCGGGCTCGGGATCAGTATCCTCAAGATCTCCCATCTCCTCCTCCTCCACCGCCACCTCCGGGGGCTGCTTCGCCTTCTTCTTCTTGGGATTAGGGTTTGGCGCTCTCTTCTTGGAGGCCATTGGGGGGTCGGCGAGGAGGGCGAGGAGAGAGAAAAGGTAAAACCCTAAACCCAAGGAGCAGTGAACTACGAACCGGAGCGGGAACCAAAGAAGCTATAATAAATGGAGAAGAAAGGCAAAACCAAACCCTAGTCAACAACTCCGGAGCCCACCTTGGGCCGAGTCAAATTAGCAATGGATTTGGACCTTATTAGGTTTAGGTCCAAATCCTTTCTTGGGCTGGGCTACAGTCGAGTTGGGTCGGATTAAATTGGGTTGGGTCGGATTGTGTTGCTTTACTTAGGTTCTGGTTATTTAATAGAATTTTGTAAAAGAGGCTTCAACGGTCTCTCCCCAGAATTTAAAAATAAAAATAAATAAATAATAAATCTTCTAATTTATTTTCAAAAAATACCTATAATATATTTATAAATTTCTTATGAAATAACTTCTCCTCGCTCATTAAAAACACAAATATATATTCATTCATCCAAACAAACAAAACACAAGAAACTGGAGAAGACCATCATTTTTTGCGAGATAAATCAATCTAGGGCATCAAAAGACTTAATAAAAACCGAGAAAGGCAATCTTAATAAACTCTTAATAACCTCGCTATCCTATATTGTAAACAATTTCACATAGAATCTAACAGTGGAATTTATAGGACTCTGCAACTATCCAGAAACATAGCTGTTGCTGTACAATTGGACTCAAAAATGCACCAACTCCGCAATATATAACCTAGATTACCAGAAAGAAAAAAAAAAAAAAAAAAAAAAAAAAATTAAAAATATGCTTGAAGAAAGAAAATCAATTAAAAAGAGAAAAGAAGAGAAGAGAAAAGGTTAATTGGTTAAAGAAGCAATAGCCCAACTCTTCCTAGGGGCCGGGCCTTCTTCGATCAAACAGAATCAGCATTCTTTGTTTCAAGTTTCTCGTCGTCAGCGCTAGCTTTAGGCTTCGACGAAAAGGAGCTCTGCTTCAAGAGAAGCTGCTTGCTAGTAGCCGGCAGCGACTCGTTTGGCCCTCGCAGGTTGAGGTAAGTGTAGACCGACATCCCGCAAAGAGCGACGACTGCTCCACAAAGACTAGTAGCTCCAGGGTCAGAACTAAAAACCAGATAGCCGCCGAGCATAATAACTATTGTTTTGAACTGGCCCAAAACAACATGAGAGGTTGCAGACGTCGCACTGCATAAAGATTAAAAAGAAAAAATGAGTTCGGATCCTAAACAGGGAGGTAAAAATTACTGATGGAACCTGGACCGAAAAATAGAGAAAAATATATCGTCGCCTAAAATGCAAGATAGTGAAAAGCAAACTTCATATGTGGGGTAGGAATAAAGTACATTCTTAATATCCAAAAGGCAGCAAGTTTTTTCCATAGATGTAGAGAAAAACAAAATTAGTCTCTCACCCAAGTGCCAAAGCCCCTGACCACTGAAGGAGGAATCCAAAAAGGGCTGATACAACTATGGCGGTCGTGTTGTTGAAATCCCAATTAAAGGATAAAATGCCTGGCGGGTCCAGCAAAGGCATCAAAGCCATGAAGAAGAATATGGTAATTGGGGTTGTTTTCCACATCAACCTGAATAAATCAATTACAGCATTAGAAAATACCCAAAATTGAGAACTAGCTTACTCGTATAACTAATGGCTTACGCGAGAGCAGTCCAATTGCCACTCTGCTGCAAATTTGACCATAAAATTTTATTTACAGCACTCGGCACAATCCATGCTAATGCTACACAAGCACCGAAAAAATTGAACTCTAGATCAGTGACGGTGGCAACAGCCACTCCTACTGATACTATAGCAAGTGTAATAACCTGCGACACCAAAAAAATGAAAGTGATGAGATCTTTACTGAAAAATACCAGGGAGTTTTCAAGCTGTAGTTTGTGAGGAAAACAACAAGCAAATTTTGTAGTCTGTCCAAAAGAACCACATGCATATTTTGAGCTTCAGTTACGCCGTGAAAAACATCTAAATATTTATTATGCTTAGTGGTTTCAGCATAAACAATCCGCCTTTTATTTTGCAGTAATGATCTACTCTCCTTTTTCAAGTTTGGACCAAAATTTTTCCCTATAAACTTCCATAACCCTAGCACTTTCTAGAAATGAATATATGCATCAGAGATTTCACCAAGGGGTAATTAATTCCATAAATAGGAAATACTGAGAAATTTTGGACAAAAGTAGCAATCATGAAAAAGTAAATCAAACTTACAAAATTACAACAAAAGGTGAATTTTTTTAGCAAGAACCAGCCTTCTGCATATTTTGACATCCGCCGTAATGAAAAATATGAAAAGTCGCATGAATTCAAAGAAGGCTGTTGGAAGGGAGGATGCCTACCTTTTGCAAGGAAACCTTTTTCTTGAAAAGCATAAACTCTGCTAGAACAATAGTTGGAGTTACAGCTATCTTTGCCATCTGATAGAATCCTACACTGTATACAGCAAAAGGTGATGACTAGCAAAGGAAATTGGGCATTGCAGCAGTTACAGTATCAAATGCATGAATAATCACACCTGTTATGTTTTAAGCTGATATTAGCAAGACCAGTAGAAAGAGACATGACAGCACCCAAAAGAAATAAAGAGGAGAAAGGAGTGGATTTCGAAGGAGGAGAAGCAGGTAAGAGGGAAATCGCCCTGAAGATGGCCATTAGAAACCAAGCAGCTGCATAGTGGATTAACGATAGAGCAACAGGGTAGTTAAATCCAACCTTGTCCATGACCTATAACATAACAAAATATAAAAGTTACTTATATCAGTCACTAAGGCATCAAGAAATGGTAAATTCTGCTACAATTGCCCAGGCTTTTTAGAAGATTCAGTTTCTTTTTCAGTTGTTAGGATGGGGTAACTAACCATTGCATTCCATGCCAAACCTACCCTTCTCATTTAACTTTCTCGATTAAATTGGGTGAAATGCCCAAGTAATCACCATATGAGAAGTCCAAAGATCAATAACAAGACAATTAGATGAGGATTGCATGGACATTTCTGCCTGACTTGATGAAGAACTTTAGTTGAAAGAATGATTACGACAAAAGGCAAAATTTGGAAGCCCAATTGAGCATATTGAAATTAATGGTACAATGTTCTGAACCCTAGTGCAATTTGTTCTAAAAGTAAAGAAAGATAAAATAACAAATGTATAATCATTCAAACAGGAACCAACCACTTTATTTGCCATGATTATGCCGACAGCGACTGTAAAGTTGAAAGTCATTGCAGCAACTGGACCACAGAATCTCTGCTGCTGCCTTTTCGCTCCTTCCGAAGTATGTATCTCACTGTACAAGGAGCTCCGCAGCTCCTCGAGTGCCCGACCTGGTAGCGATCAAAGTCAGAGTGGAATAAAAGATGCCATTTTTGGATCTCGATGCTGTGGAACTTGCTATTGTTAGCATCCTGAAAATCGCGTGTATGGGTACTAAAAGCTAATTTTTCAGCCGAGGATTCCAAAGCACAAATATGTACAGGACGGCACAAATAGTTGGATAAATACAGATTGGAGGTCTCATCTTTTCGCTTAAGAAATAAAATCTGGAGGGAATTCAAGGGATCCATGAGAATGCTATAATTACAATGAATGCCTAGCTTATATGTGGAAACTAAATCGTTTTATTACCCAAACAACACCAAAACAAAAGCAGCAACTTATTATAATAAATATTTGTTAATCCATGTAGGCTATTGGATTTGTAATAATCTAAGAACTTTATTTAATTACAACTCAATAATTAAAAGAGTGAAAGGAACTAAAGTAGAGTCCCAATTGATTGGAACTTCCATTATATCATAGAAGATGAACCTTAAGCCTAAAGCAAATCCGAAGCAATGCGGTTACTGCAACAAAAGCCAGAGGGTTCCTTAGAAAATCTACGGAGGAGAGCCCACAGGGTAGAAAAATCCAAGCAATGACAAAAGAATCAACAGTCATTGACTATTAAGACCAAAAATATGTCATTTTCCTAGCAAAAAACATTGTTTGAAAACGACTTTGATAGGAACGGGTAACAGTAATAGAATTAGGCAAGAGCAACTACAAAACATTAAATTAAGAAACCAAACTAAAATGATTGATGTCCAGTATGAACAAACACAAGTCAAACAGCAATGCTTGCGAGTTCTTATCTATAAGCTTCAAAAGAAAGGATGCATCGTTGGAGCATCAAATAAGTGAGATTAAATCTACCAACAAAAAAACCTAAAAATCCCAACATGTCCGGATTATCTAAATGGAAATGCATGAAAGATCCACAATAAAATATTAATCTGGGTCAGTAAACCGTAAGCAATTTCACATTCCAATAACAGAACCCAAAAAAGAGCATGATAAATAGGTATTGCAAACTTGGAAAAATAAAAAATAAAAACAAAATTAAGGAATTTGTGTAGAGCTATAGCCACGCAAAATCTAATCTTTCTGTTTCAGAAAATGGCAAAAACATATATTAAAAAAAAATAAATAAATAACTGCACAATGTAAGTAAACACTATAAAACCCTAGAATCACATCGCCCTCGGCGAAAAATTAATCGTGAGAAAAACATTGTACCGTTCCTAAATCATGATTAAATAATAACCTAAACAAATTATCCAGTAAAAAATTGAAATTAATACATAGAAAAAGAGAGAGATATATATAGAGGAATCGCACCATGTTCTCCCGCATCGCTATCCTTGCGCTTGATGAACTTCCTCCCATTCTTCCCCAAAATGTATTCGAGAACCCCCATTTTCCGATCCCGGATGAGGGAGCATCACCATTAACCTACCCCACTCGATTCGAAACCCTAGAACGAGGGAGATTATCGCATCAAATCGCCCCCTTTTGCTTTGCTTCGCGACGATTCTAAGCCATTGGAGAGAGAGAGAGAGAGAGAGAGAGAGAGAGTTTGAGGAAGAGGGGGCTCACCTGTGCTGTTAACGGAATTTTAGAGAGCACCTCTTACTAAAATTGGAGATTTCGAAGGGCTTTTCTGCATAAGTTCGCATATTTCGATTAATCTATTAAAAAATAATAATAATACTGAACACACTTAAATCTGAACGATAAAATATAATTTAAATTCAAAATTTTATATTATATTTGTTGACAAATTTTAGAGTGTAATCTAAACTTTAAGCTCGAAATATTTCTAAATTGATCATAAATTTGTTCTGTTTCGAAATTATACTACAACTTGATACAATACTATTGCGGCATTAGTATTTTATGCATTAGATTAATTAGATTTAACCTATATTAATCTTTTATAAAAAAAAAAAAAAAAAAAAAAAGAAAAAAAGAAAAAAAAGTATAGCTTTAGTTGCAAAAGTATAAGCACGCAATTTTGTGTATTTTGCAAGCTACAAACTTTAAATTATTCGGTGGCCAAATATTAATTGTTAGTTACAAAAGCATTTAAAGAGTTGCTAAATTTCGTAAAAAGTGGTAACTGGATTATTAAATTAGCTGCAGAATATAGTAGCAGTATCAGTGTCAAAGTGATATCTATGATGGTAGCAGTACAAAATTGCTTTTGCTATGATAGTCGCTTGTGCTATACAATTAATCGACACTGCATCTCGTTAAATATAATTTATAATATTTTAAATTTAATATAGTTTTCAATCTAAATGTTGAATAAAAATTTTTATTACAAATTTAATTTAGCAGGTATTCTATATTGTCCGTTCAAAATTATTAATTTTAAAATTTTTTAATTATAAAATAATTAATATTAAAAAATTATAAAATTTAACAGTATAGATTGTCTATTTAAAAATTTTATTATTTAAAATAATTTATGAATACAAAGTTAATTAGTAGCTAAACTCTTATTAGCCCTATTAACTTGGCCTGATAACTTCAAATTAGATTATAAGTTTCATTAATGTAATTGACGTTTTATAATTTTATTTTAAAAATTATTAATTTGATTCTTTATATCTGCCCATTAATATATATATATATATATATATATATATAAGAATAAAATTGTTTTGTCGCGGTTCCCAAAATATTTAACCTGTTCCTCGTGCGCATCTATTGGAAACTTCTAGATAAGTAAAATAGAAATAAATAATTTTACTTGTTAATCTTTTACTTTTTACATTTAAAAGAAAATGAGGATTGCTATATGTACACCCCGAAGGGGTGTACATTCTACATCTCCACCCTTTTAATGATGGTGATATTTTTTACGGGTCACATCAAGTGACCCATCATCACACCCCCATCCTTAGATGGGTGGGGGTGTGAGATGTACACCCTTTACGGGTGTACACTTAGAGTTTCCCTAAAAGAAAATGAGGATTGCTATATGTACACCCCGAAGGGGTGTACATCCTACATCTCCGCCTTTTTAATAGTGGCGATATTTTTTACGGGTCACATCAAGTGATCCCTCATCACACCCCCACCCATCTATGATTCAAGTTAAAATAAATGTGATTACCAAATCCGTCACCATGGACATATATGATTCAAGTTAAATTTAAAATATTAACTTAAAAATAATAAATTAAAATTTTCAATTTAACATGTTGAGAATGTCGGTTTGATTCATCTGGTTTGATTCGTCTACGAATTTTTGATCCAAGTCTAACCAAAAACAAATCGGGCTCCACCACTAGACTTTTAGAGGCTTGAGCACCAAAAACAAATCCCTAACCCACTTTATTAGGGTAGAATTTTGTTTCTTATTTTTTTTTTATTATTATTTTCTTCTTTATTAAGTGTCGGTTGTTGAAATGACGGAAATGAGCTCCAAATTTTTCGGTTCGTCTAATAAATAACGAACTAAATATTTTAGTTCATAATTTAAATAAGTCAAACGCGAGCTAGAACTAGCTGCTCGTGTTCAATTCGATATAACTCAAATATATATTATAAATTTTTACTATTTAGATTATAAACTAATTCAAAATTTAAAATTTTAATTATTAAATTAAAATTAAAATTTTAAATTTTTAAACTTTTTTTATTAAATAATATAATTAATAATTTAATTTACTGTTCGAAAGTTCGCAACTCTATATTTTAACAAATCAGCTCGACTCACTGACAGTACTCGTTATTGATATGGAAAATGCTATTTGTACACCTCCAAAGGGGGTGTACATCCTACACCCACCCATCCAAGGGTGGGTGAATTTCACCGGTCACTTCGAAGTGACCGGTAAGTTAATTTCCATCCTTGGATGGATGGGTATAGGATGTACACCCCACTTGGGGGTGTACAAGTAGCATTGCTCGATTGATATCCACTGTACCTGCACAAGTCTTTAATAAATATATATATATATATATATATATATATATATATATATATATCAAACATATAAACTTTATTGTACATTAAGTCAATTACTAGTTACTAGCTATTGATGTGACCTACAATAGCTTTTTTTTTTCTCCTTTGTATTATCAAACTTTTTTAACTACAAATTTAAAATGTTTTGAAAATTTTTAAAATATAAAATATAGAATTACATTTATATATGAGATGTACAGATTTTTATTTTATTTTATTTTATTTGAAGAAATTAATTGTATTATAGTTCACATACAAGTTATTCTCGATATGCTGTAGCCACAAAAAAAATGTGATAGAGCTGTGGAGTGTTTACTGCTGATCAGTTAATGGCACCAACTCCACAATCTCCAGAATCAAATATTTGATACTGAGTAGCTGTAAGTAGAAGTACCATTCATTCATGTTTTAAATAGAACATTTAGTTTAGATCAATGCATAGAGGATTAGATTACAAATGTAAATAGAAAACTTTTTTTTTTTTTTTTTTTTTTGTTGGTTTACTTGAGTGTGTTATAATTTTAATGCATTTAGATTTTTTTTTTTTTATTCCAACAAAGAAATATAGTGGCAGTCGATAAATCCAGTTGCTCAGTGGTTAATTATATTATTTACTGAAAAAAATAATCTGAATCTGAATAATATATATTACGATAAAATTATATCGTCAAAATCAATTTCCTTTTGATAGTTCAAATGATTATAATTACTGCAACTATAGAAGTTTCACTATTATATAATTTACTAAAAAGCAAATTCCAAATTGAAACCAATGTATGAAACACGCATAAATACTTGTTACATGTTACCGCGATACAACTTAAACTATCACGATTAAATTGTTTATCAAGTATCACTAATTGTATCATATTAAAATCTTAAACAATCATTGAAATTAGCCTTTCAAATTTGGAGACATTGTGCCAACAAAAGCTAATTAACTAATCCAAGCTGCAACCAAAACCATGGACTTATGAAATCATCTTAAATAAACATAGCTAATTAATCGATGTAACTTAATCTTTTATTAATAAGTAAATAGTTGGAATTAGATGCATCCAAGTTTATAATTAACCCAACTTTTAATTGTATATTAACAAAGGCAATGCTAAGCTCCCTCTAATTATGCTACCCCCCTTTTAATAACCTCATAATGCCAACCTCCTTTGATTAGTTGATTTCAACACAGATGGAATGCATTTATCTATTTTTAATTAATTAGATTCTTTGCCATCTCATATGGTATAAAAGAATTGAGTTAATATACATTTTGTGTAGTATAGTTATGGCTAAATTACAGAAAATCTCTTTATAATATAACGTTTTTTTACTTTACCCTCTGTCTTTAAAAAATTTATATTTTGCACCCTCGTAATTATGGAATTGTGCATTTACACCCTCGCCGTCAGCATTCCGTTAGTGAGCCCTCAAATATTTAGGTAATATATCGAAAATACCCTTCAACCTCTTCTTCTCCCGATCGCTCCGAGGTCGAGCTCCGTCGCTCCGTGAAGGATTCCGCCGCCGCCGTTGTCGGGAACCCTCGGCGATTGTCGGCGCAGTCGCCGCCCCGGCCCTCCCCGGCGACGGCGCTCCAGGTCAGGCGCGGCCCGAGGCTGGTGGGGCGCCACGTGGCGGCGCCCCACTCGCCGCACCACTGCGCGCAGCGCCCAGTGAAGGGCGCGCGCGTGCTGGCGCAGGTCAGCGCGCGGGGACCCGCGTCAGAGGCGCGTGCTGGCGCAGGTCAGCGCGCGGGGACCCACGCCTCCTCTGGCGCGGGTCAGCGCGGGGTGAGGGGGGCCTCCACGTGGCGGGGCCCCATAGGCCGCCGCGCGTTGACCTCCTGCCTGGGGGCGCCGCGCTTCACAAGACGCGACTCCGTGGGCACCCCCGACCTCTCCGACGATGGGGGACGACGACGACGACGACAGGGTGGGGAGGAGGAGGAGAGCTTCTCGGCGAGGGCGGGGGGCGGGTGGAGTCGGAGGGGTACAGAAATAAGCACAGGAATAAGGAGGGCAAAATCATCATTTTGCCTATTCTGTTAACTCCGTTTTCCCTTAAAAATAATTATGTAATTACGAGGGGCAAAATGTAGGCTTTTTAAAGACATGAGGGCAAAGTGAAAAAACGGTATATTATAAAAAATTTTCTGTAATTTAGCCTATAATTATTATAAAAAAGTTTTTTTAGCATGATACTTTTCTGCAAAAAGTGAGAAAAAAATATTATCTGTAAATTAAAAAATAAAATATAAATTTTATACTCAACCATATAAATTTTAGACTGTTTTATAAATTTTACTAGTTACAAAAATCTGAGGTAACTACTGTTTTCAACAAATATCTATCATGTTGTTTGTCTATAAAAAAATATTTGATAAATTTATAAGTGCTTATTTGAATTTATTACTGTAGATAAAAAATTTGACAAATAATTTTTTTTTTATAACAAAAATTAAATGCAAGATTCTGTTGTCTATAAATAAAAACTTTAATTAGTACCCTTATGTGGAGAAAAAAATTTCCATAACATTTAACATAAATATATGCTATTCGAAGATTATTATTCGAATAAAAGGAATATTGCTTTTTAATTACACCTACAAGTTAAGTATAAATCTTATTTCTATTAAATGTTTAATATATATATAAATGGTCTTAAAATTGTATTAAAAAAAAAATATAGCTACTTTTTGAATGGATGTATAAATGGTACAATGACAAACACTTTATTTTATTTTATTTATACAATAATTTCGTATTTCGAGAGGTCAAATTCAATCGACAAAGGATAGGTGGTGTATTGTGATTGGACAGTTGAATGAATGACATGGCACACTCGGTATACCAGAAAGTTTCTCCTTCTTTCCAGCTAATGCTCAATCAAATCTCTGATCCCTGCGCAGAGTCGTCTGTTTTCGAACCACGTCCCTACTCTGACCTCTCTCTCGTTTCCTTTACCATACCCACCTTCTTCTTCTTCTTCTTCTCCTCCTCCCCATTAGGGAGTGAGAGAGAGAGAGAGAGAGAGAGAGAGAGAGAGAGAGAGAAACCCTAAGAACTCGCGCCCAATGGAGCTCGTCCCTTACACCAACAACACCGAGTCCTCCTCCTCTTCATCCCCAAACCCTCCTAACTCCCTACCTCCGTGGTCCGAGATGTTCCGCTCCGCCTCCCTCCGTCGCCCCTCCGACGACCCGCCACTCAAAGACGAAGGCAAAGACAAAGGCAAAGGCAAAGGGGCCGACGCCGGGGTGCGGGGGGGCTGACACTGGAGCCGCAGGCGCGGCTGGCGCTGTACATCGCGATGGCGCACGCGGGGCTGGCGCTGTCGCTCCTCGTCCTCTACGGGCTGGCACGGCTCCTCTCGGACTTCCTCCGTCCGCTCCAGTGGGCGCTGCTCTGCTCCATCCCGCTGCGCGAGATCGAGCGTGCCCTCGTGGCCTTCTGGGAACCCCCGCTCTGCAGTGGCCTCGCCCCGACCCTCCTCGCCCTCCCCTTCGCCGCGCTCCGCTCCTCCGCCTCCACCCTCGCCGACGCCCGCGCCGCCCTCCTCCGTCGCCCCCTGCCCGCCTCCCCTTCCTTCCCCCGCCTCCTCCGCTGGCTCGCCTCCTCCTTCCTCTTCGTCCTCGCCTTCGAGCGCCTCGCCCTCCTCCCCTTCCTCGCCCTCCTCGCCTCCCTCGCCTTCGCCGCCTCCCCCGCCCTCCACAAATCATCATCACCCCCGGCCTTCCTCTCCTCCCCCGATTCGTCCCCCGCCTCCAAGCATCCCTCCTCCTCCTCCTCGGGCGGATTCCTCACCTCCGGCCTCCGCAGGCACCTCAAGACCATCGTCGCCATCGGCCTCATGCTCTGCATGATCTTCGGATTCCTCGCCGGCAGCGTCTTCTTCTCCTACAAGATCGGCATCGAGGGCAAGGACGCCGTCATCTCCCTCAAGGCCCACGTGCAGAAGAGCAACTACGCCGAGCGCATCGGCATCAAGAAGTGGATCGACGACAACGACGTCCCGGGGCTCGTCGACCAGTACTCGGCCAAGGTCTACGACACCGTCTGGGACCAGCTCGACCAGCTCGCCGTCCAGTACAATCTCACCGACTTCACCAACGAATTCCGCCACTTCCTGATCACCCGTTCCGTCGGCCCCTCCGGATCTTCCGCCGCGGCCGGGACGGCGACGGCGACCGCGCTGATCAGCTCCGCGCCCCATCCCTACTCCGAGAGGCTCCAATCTCTAAGCATCCTCGTGAAGAATCGCGAGTGGGCTGAGATTTACAAGGAGTTGGATTCTTTCTTCAGGGAATTGCTGATCACAAGAGAGGACTTGGTGGTCAAGGCCAAAGTGCTCGCCTCCGAATGGACTGAGATTGCAAAGAGGATACTTTCCAGTAGTACCTCGGTTCTCGGCGGGAGCGCCAATTTGGTCTTCTCGATTTTCTTGCGGATTCTCTCCGGCGCCGTCGAAGTCCTCAACTTCGTCTCCCAATTGACCGTTTTCCTCTGGGTTTTGTATTACTTAATCACGTCCGAATCCGGTGGCGCGACCGAGCAGGTTGTGGGCTTATTACCGATCTCGAAGCCGGTCAAAGACCGGTGTGTTGAGGTTATCGATCATGCTATTAGTAGTGTCCTATTAGCTACCGTGAAGATCGCAATCTTCCAGGGGTGCCTTACATGGCTCTTGTTCAGAGTTTTCTCTGTGCATTTCGTATACACCTCGACAATTCTTGCATTCATCAGCCCTCTAGTGCCGATACTGCCGCCGTGGCTCTCATCGCTCTTTGCAGCGGGGCAGTTGTTGATGGAAGGGAGGTATGTATTGGCCGTGGTCGTGACTGTGATTCACCTTTGGCTGATGGATTACGGGACGACCGTGATTCAGGAGGATATACCAGGGTATAATGCGTATCTTACTGGACTCAGCATTCTAGGCGGCATGACATTGTTCCCTAATGCTTTAGAGGTAACTCTCCCATTCTTGGTTTTTGATGTTATTGCATTACTTTCAGTTATACATCATGCGCGCAAAAGAAAATTAGAATTTTACAATTTACCGCATTATGGTAATCCATAACTTGAATAGTGTAAACAGCATAGTGATTTATTCAATTGCGTTGTTGTTATAACCTGCTGGTTATTGAATATCTACTGCGGAATATGTGTTTAGTGTACCATTTTATGAACAAATTTGCGCATGGAGTCATGAAAATATCTCTATTTTGAAAGCAAAATTGCTATCTTGCACGCATAGTTAAACCTTGAAGATAACTAGATGACATTATAGTTTTATTAGATTGCTCTTTTGCTATATCGCAGATTTCATGTATGAACAAGTTGAAAAAGGTTAATAGAATAATATGCCCAAACCATGATAATATTGGTTTCTCCTTTTTATGGTAGAATCGCAATTTAGCTAATTAATAATTGCATTTATATAAAAGTCCCCCTTACATCCTTCTCCTTTTTTGTGGAAGAACAGAAAAGTTGTCTAATTAATAATTTCACCATCAGCTTGTTTTTCTCTCAAGGCACCTAACAGTCCATGTGGTTTCTAATCCACAGGGAGCAATAATGGGGCCGCTTATAATGACCGTTGTCATCGCTCTGAAGAATCTGTATGCAGAGTTTGTGCTCGCTGATACAGAACAGCCACACACATCTGAAAAGAACACACACCTTTAGCTTTTTTGTATGGCGCTTTGCTCTTATCCTGTAGCACACTGTATTCAACTCAACTACTGTTCTAGTGTTCGGTGCAGCCCTCTAGTGCACCCGATTCGGTCCCACACCGTCGCTGATCGCTTTGACCAAATTATCAGCGACAACATGACCATTGGTGCACTTTGTGGGGATGCAACAGTGTATGCCAGCTTGAAAAGCAAAGGAGCAAACACTAGATACTCTCCTGTGATACCTCAGTTGTAGTTATTTGGTTTTCATCGATTTTTCTCCTATTAGGAAGGGCCATTTGTTATTCAGGATGTGAGTTTTGTGTAATGAGACTCGGTTTGTCTCTCTTGTTTGATTCAGGAGATAATTTTGTACATTCTTTTGTATTTATTTATATGAGGACTTGTTTAATCTACTTATAAATATTTTTATTGTAATTTGGGTTTTCTATTTGTGAATACGCTATACAGGCTTGGCGCGTTATCTGTCGGTTTGTCTCTCAATAAAAGATTTTCAGCGAATCTAGTTTATTAACAGTTGCTTTCAAGTAGATATATTTATGTGATTCTTCATGTCATTTAGACAATCGTATGTTGGTTAGTGAAGAAGATCTGAGGTACTATCACTTTGAATCTGACTAAATATGGAGAAAATTAGTACATAATACATGCACTGAACATGATTTTACATATCCTGTACTACAACTAGTGATATGAATGGATCATATTCACTCTATTCTACTTTTTATTGAGCCAATTTTTACTTACTTTTGCAGAATTTTACTTGTGCCTAATCTAAATTGTATGTATTTTCACAGTTGAAATGGGGATTCTCTTAAAAGCACACAAAAATATTAGACATTTTAGGTGGATAAAGTCTAGGCTACATATTCATAACACAAATATCCACTTTTCACTTTGTTATATGCAGTCACAGGAATTTTCCCACTGTGTTTGAATCTTTTTTGTATTTTTGTATTTTTTATTATGCAGTCGCAGCATAAAGTGTAGGCTACATGTTCAGAACACAAAAAAAAAAGTGATTTTGATTTATAAATTAAATTAAAATATAAACTCAATCAAGTATTTTGAGTTTGATCTATAAATTTAAATTTAATTATAAATTTGAATTTGAATCAAATCAAAAATTTATTTTATATTTTGAATTATCCACTCAATTTTAAATTTTTTTTTTTAAAAAAAAAATTATATTTAAAATTTCGGCTTATCATTTTAATATTTTGATGTAAATTTTTAATATTTAACTTTTAATTTGAATTTAAATTATAAATTTAATTTTATATTTTAAGATGCAAACTCAATTTTAAATTATTTTTATATTTTATATTTTAATTTAATTTTTTTTATAATATAAATTATTAAATATCGAAAGTGTGAATCAATCTTACCGATTCCGATTATTAATTTAAACCAAATATAGTATGAGATTTTATCATTCCGTGTCTCATTCCAATTCCATTTGGGACCAAACTTGCTTAATATATAATCCTCATAAAATATATATATATATATATATATATATATATATATATATATATATATATATATATATATATATATATAGTCCGACTGGAAAATTATCGTAGTATCAAAGATGTGCGGTTGGAATTATAGTGATCACTTAAAATTTTTACTATTCAACCAACCACCTAGTAAATCCTAGAGGACCATTATTATCATGACCGCACATTTTTTAATCCAATGACTAAAAAATTAATAGTATCAATGACTTTGTGCTATAGAGCCTAGTTATATATATATATATATATATATTACTTCTCATTTCTAAACAACATCTTGATGGTAAGTATCAACAAACTATTGTAAATTTTGATTTATTTGGTTTCTAATCTGCAAAATAAAACCAAACCAAAGTACTAATATGAAAAAAAAAAAAAAAAAAAAAAAATTAATGCATCAGAAATGGCTTGCTTCAGTCAAAACAATTCGGGTCCAAGCCCAACATACATTGCCTCCCACCCAATTCCAGCACATCCCACAAAATACATTTATTTTATGTTTTGGCGCAATTTTAAAAAAATTAACTAATTCTTTTAATTTTCCATAAACCTATTTAATTACATAAACAGCAACAAATGACTCTCTAAAATTAATCGAGAAACATTTGAATTATTTGGCTTTCATTAAATAAATTTTCTTATTGATGTCCGTTTCTCTAGCTCGATCTGGTTTGGCTTTGCACCGAGCTCGATCTACTTCAGATTTGACTCGATCATTCGGTTCTCTTGATCAGATGCAAAGTGAAACGTACTTAGACACGTCGATATTATTTTAATTGATTTTTAGAAAAAAAAATATATATAGGAGAATGTAAAAGAATATGTAAAAAATCAAACAAATGTGTTTTTGTTGCGTATTGTTTATGTTGTCCACATAAAATGTCATCTTCGTATGTGTACTAATGCATGTCCTTTGCTCATCGTTTTGAAAATTCAAAGCCAAGTTTGAATATTTAACTGAAAATGTTATACGTCGTATAGAAGTTTCGACGAGCATGTGCCTTTTCTTTTTTTATTTCTTTTTTTTTTTTTTTCTCCTCTCCAACTTGTTTTATTATCTCTTGAATTTTCACAGAAATTAATGTCGTTTGAAAAGTTATCAGTAATTTTCTATTACAAAAGTTTAACAATTGTTTTCACCACGAAAAAAAAAAAAAAAAAAAGGCTAGGCATTTAAATACAAATTTAATTATCACAAATTTAAAAATATACAATAGGGAATAGCTGAATGGTCACATATAACATTCAATATTTGAAATAATCTTATATATAAAAAATAATATAACTAAACTATTTAACTCACATATAGTATTTTTGGTGATGACTAGACATAAAATGTTAAGAGAGTTAAGAATGATAGAACTTATAAGAGATGAATTTTAACTGAGTCAGAATTATATAACGGGTGAGTAAAGTGTGGCTCTCGGCTAAAAAATATTATAGGGTGGAGTGCAGGTCCTCACAAGACTAGCGAGATGAATTTCATATCGTCTCATGCGCTTTAATGATCGTTGTGGAGTGTGGAGTGCAGGTCCCACAAAATCTTCTAAGATTAGCAAGCAAAAATTCACATTGTCTGACCTAACGAGAATGTTAGAACTTGAAAAAAAAAAAAATATTATTCTAGAATTTAAAATAATTATATATATATAATATAATATGAATATAATTTTTTTAATAAGATTATAATATTTTGAGTAATGGATAGACCAAATAGATGAAAAGGATTGGAAAGTGTGGGGTAGATAGTAACCATATTTGTCGGATGTATATTTTATATTTTATATATTTTAAAATAAAATAAATTTTACTGATTATTTTAAAATAATTATTAATTTTTTTATTTTAAAATAAATAAAATATATATCGTATATCTCATTTTTAATATACAAATAGAATTATTTTTATTGCTCAGTGATTGTGACCCAACATTTGAAATTTCAATTTCCTAAAGTTAATTTTTATTTTTTTGTTGGCTTTCTATCGAGAGAAAAAGCAAAAGACAAAAAGTTCCCTTATCCTATATAATTTATTATTAACCTATAACATTGTGGGTCAAATACGCTACAAAAAGAATCATGTGATGTGAATCATGTGATCTAGTATAATCTCATTTGATTTTTATTAGATCCATGCTCATACGTAGCATCTCTTTTTTTTATTCTTTTTTTTTTCTTTTTTTTTTAAAAGGTGAAAATACATAAAGACCTCCTCAACAATGGGCGTTTTGAAGTGACTTCCTCCACTTTAAACTCTCCTATTAATAGCTTTTAATTTGTTAATATCATAACATAAAGTGATTTTACTTAAAATAATAAAAAAAATCTTCAAAATTATTTAGTTTAATTAATTTTTATTATCATTAGTAGCCAATTTAAATTTAAATAATTTTTTGTACTAAAATAACTAAATTTCAATACATTTTAAACTTTTTTTTTCAGAAAAAATAAATTCTACTTATTAACAAACTTAAAAATAATTAACATTAATAATTCCTTAAAACCTGATTTGTTGTTTCCTCCGAAAAAACTGGGAAAAGCGCGTAAGCTTTTATTGGCCGCAACCAGTTTATTAATTTTAAAAAATACAAATTAAAAAATTGTTATTATTATATTATTATAAAATAAACAGTGAGTTGTTAGGTTACATATTAATATAAAATAAAATTTGGGAAAGTTCTTGGTCTTTTCCTCCTAATCAATAAATTTTGTCGCGTTGCACTCACGATTTTCAAAGAAAAGAAAAGAAAACAAACCCTCCAATTTTAATTTATTAAATTAATTTTGTCTAAAATTTTAAAATTATTATAATTAAAATTAACAACTTGATAAATATTAATGTCTCGTTAATATAAAAATAGTGTATAAATATTATGACTAATGATGTAATAATCATCAGAATATGTCATTACTTTATATTTGATATCAGAATATTTATTCATCTAAATTGAATTATGAGATTTGATTCTAATAATTTATAAAATTTGAACAACAAGTTATAACAAATTAAAAAGTTGGGAATTAAAATATTGATGTGTTTTTAATATTAAATTAACATTGCAGTATTATAGTTGATTATATAGTAATAATTAAAATATCATATTTATATTTATTCAAATAAATTTTTATAAAATCTGAATAAAGTTTGTATACTAAAATATCATTCGCCTTATTGCGTGAGAACAAAATGTATAATTTAAGAAAAATCATAATGATCTCTCTTTTGGATTGCTGCTTTAAACATCCAAAGTTTCAAATTTAAAATTGGGACATTTATTAACTGACCAGATCCATTTATGTAGGCTAAACTTTAATTAGTCTCTATGTAATTTAACATATTTGTATTTTATCAACTTATAATTTAAAAAAATTTGATTTATTATTTCAAATCTTAGCCTTATTTTATAATAAAAATACATGATAAAATTGTCTTATATTTTAAATGTCCTTTTTATTCTGTCTCTCTACTTTATCGTCGTAGTTATACATTCGAATAATACCATATTTATATAATATTATTAATAAGTCAAATTAAGATGATTTTTATACAGAATTTTGTAAACTCATACAATATTATATATATATATATATATATATATATATATATATATATATATATATATATATATATATATATATATATATATATATATATATTTATTTATTTATTTATTGGGTCACAATCAGTTCGGTTTTTTCAATAACCGATATGCACATGGGTTTAACGGGTCGTAATCGGATTGAAAGTAACAAATATTTTCAGAGGCTAATTGAGTTATAAAGAATTTGCAACTACTGCTTATCCAAAAAACTATTAATTAATTAATTAATTATGTTTTTACTATATATTTGTATTCTTATTTAAAATATACTAGTGTAGTGATCTGCGCGATGCGGACATATATTATTATAGCTAAATATATATTAAATTTATTGTAACAATATAAACAAATTATTCTAAAATCTGATCAATTCAATATCAAATCACGGAATGAAATCATGCTACTACAAATTTAGAGCACTCGTCAGAATCTCGTCCTTTTGCAACAATATAATCGTGTGTTGAATTACGATTTACCGGAGAATCAGATAAATACACCAGCAGACAAAAGATAAATCATTGTAATAAATCGCCAATGATTTCTGCAAAAAAAATAAAATAAAATTGGTAAAAAATTAAAATACTTACATAATAAGTGATAAAATAAAATATTAGGTAAAAAAGTTGCATTAGGGTTTACAACAACACCAAATAGAAAAATCTGATATAGGTTCCCGAGGCAAAAAAAAAAAAAAAAAAAAGAAAAAAGAAGCATGATGTTCCTGTAAAGAATCGCTCACAAAGAATAAAAAAAAAAAGGGCGGCGATTTTTAGCTCTCGAGGTGGCGACGCACTTGAAGACAATGGCAGCACGCTCCCACATTCTATGACCAGGCAATGTCAGCAACAGGGCACGAAAAACTCCACCAATGTTATCCTAGTAGAGCCCAAAACCAACCACCAAAACTCTTGATTCAACACTCAAATTGAAGGATTCGCCACTGCTGCCGCCGCCACATCGATCTCCACAACCATTCCCTACGCCTCTGGCTCCACCATCACCGTCTTGGTTTCCACCGCCATCACGTTCACCGCCTCCACCACCGCTACGACCACGTCGCCGAAACATCTTGTACGGGACCTATAAAAACTCCACAAAGAAAGTGAGAAGATAGGGCTGTGGAGAGAGAAAAAGAAAAGCCATTGAGGGGAGGTGAGAAGTTGAGAGAGAAAAAGTAGACAATTATTGTAAAAAAAAAAAATTAAAAATATTCTAAATTATGAATAATGCGCCACGTCATCTTAAAAATATGAGAATTTATAGTATGATATAGATTAGATCTAATTTATTATAATCAAAATCAGGTTCACTTGTAAAAATCAAATAGAAATGAAATCTATTAGATCCTTTATATTAACAATTTGTAAATATTTGCTAAAAGTCAAAGTCAAATAGTTGGTAAATTAAGACGCTACAAAATTAGAGATGATATTATAGTAAAATAATTGGTAAATTAAAAATTAACAAAATTAGAAAAGGATAACATCAAGCTCTTGGTACAAAAGCAATAGTTTAGTTCTATGCCACAAAGTATTCGAGAAGCTTCCATGGACCCGTGCCATAGCCTATTATCCCGAATTAATAAAATTAAAATTAATAATTCGGTTTAGTACTTAATTACTTAATTAGATTCCAAAGTCAACATGGACTTCGCGGGCGACGAAGAGAGAGAGAGAGAGGAGTAGAGAGAGAAAGAAGAGAGAGAGAGAGAGAGAGATGAGAAGGGAAGGAGACTCTCTCTCTCCTCCCTTCCTCTCTCTCTCTCTCTCTCTCTCTCTCTCTCTCTCTCTAGTTCTCTCTCTATACTTCTTCTTCTTCTTCTTCTTCTTGTCTCCAACAACATGTCATAAATGCCAACGAAGTTAGGGTTTTCCTGCTTCTAGAGAAAAATCAAAAGCATCCCGACCTTTCCCCTTCCTGCACTTGTACGAAATTCACCGATCAAACCCTCCGTTTCGATCCATTTCCCAACTAATTACTCCGTTTCCACCAGCAAATTTGAACCCTAGTTAGGAGATTTTGAAGCTTTTGACCATCGAGTCTTTTCCTTTTTTTGTTTTGATTCACTCTCTCCTCCATTCCTAAATCTAAAAAATGGATTAGGGGTTTTGATGAAGTGGTTATAGTGCAAATTGTCTCTTTTAGCTCAATTTTTTTTGGCTAATTTACTGGATTAAGTTCGATTTCTAAGTTTCAATTTTGGCGTCGGTGCCCAAAATCAAATTTTGAAGTGAACTAAGCTTTTTCACGAGCTAAATCCCTAATTCTCTCCCCTTCGAGTATCCTTTTTTGTTTTTTTTTTTGTTTTTGATCGATTAATTATCCCGAAATGAAGCTAATCGTGCAAGTAATCGAAGCTCGTAATCTCCTTGCGATGGATTCGAACGGATTGAGCGATCCGTACGCGAAGCTACAGCTGGGGAAGCAGCGAGCGAAGACGAGGGTGATCAAGGAGAGCCTAAACCCTGCGTGGAACGAGGAGTTTAGCTTCCGCGTGGGGGATCTTAACGACGAGCTCACCATTCATGTGCTCGACGAGGACAAGTACTTCGCCGACGATTACTTAGGGCAGGTCAAAGTGCCCTTGACCAAAGTGTTGGATGCGGATAACTTTTCTCTTGGCACGCAGTGGTATCAGCTCCATCCTAAGGGGAAAAAGGCGAAGAACAAGGATTGTGGTAAGATTTTTTTTTTTTTTTTTGATGATTGGTATTTTGTTTTAGTGTTAAATTCAAGATGTTGAATGCCATTGATGGTGTAGTTGGCAATAAGAGAAACTTCATGCATGTAATAATGGTGGCGCCGACGACGTAATTATGTTTTGTATGCATGAAATTAGTTAAAATGTTCAATTAGTTATACAGTTGTTGATCTATGTTTCCATTGCTATTTATGCATGATTTCTATGTTGGTTGGTTCATTTTGCTCAGTAATACATGAAAACCAAAACTGATTTGTATGTTGTCCCATTTCGCTCTGTAATTCAAAAAAAGAAAATAAAAAACTTGTTCGTCCTGTCGCATATTATATACACAGTGCTTTTTTCCTTTATGTAAACTCATTTCGTAGTTAATCGGATAGATAATCTCGATATAATTGGCTTTTCTTTACAGGAGAAATTTGTCTCGCGATTTCCTTGTCTCACAAAGGCGCTGACGAATCACCAAAAGCTGCGAGCGTTACGCAACCTTTTTCTGATGATCTTGCATCAAACTCGGACAAGTCAGGGGAGTTTAAGAGTGGGCGTCTGCTATCCAATGGGAGCAAAGAACCTTCTCCTGTACCGAGCGCCGATGAAACAGAATCCACCAAAGAAGACAGGGCAAATGTATCATCAATTGTCGACCGAATATACCAAATTTTTGCCGGAAAAAATCAAGTAAAAGCTACATTATCTGAAAGGGATTCTGAGTTATCTGAAGACCCCCCCGAAGCCTCAACAAATTCAGAGGTTTCTGAAATCCAAATTGATGAAGCGTATTTAAACCTCTCTTTTGATGATTTACTAAACGCGTTCGAATCCAAACATCAAGGAGTAGAAACACCTGAATCCTTACCAGGCGGAGTTGTGCATGACCAGTGCTATGCTGTTTCGCCGTTTGATCTGAATACACTTCTCTTTTCGCCGAGTTCAAGCTTTCTACAATCAATTGCAGAGGTTCAAGGGTCTACTGGCCTGCTAATCGGGCCTTGGAGACTCGAAAATGATGGCGAGATCCTTAAAAGAGTGGTTAGCTACACCAAGGCCGCCACTAAATTAGTTAAGGCTGTTAAAGCTACAGAGGAGCACGCATACTTGAAGGCTGACGGGAAAACATATTGCATCTTGTCAAGTGTTAGTACTCCTGATGTACCTTTTGGTACTTCTTTTAGGACGGAGGTCCTCTTTTGCATAATGCCGGGGCCCGAGCTGCCCTCTGAAGAAAAATCTTCGCGCCTTGTAGTATCGTGGCGCACAAATTTCTTACAAAGTACTATGATGAAGAGTATGATTGAAAATGGGACAAGGCAAGGAATGAAGGAGAGCTACGCTCAGTTTGCTGATTTGCTTTCTCAGAATGCCAAGCCGCTTGATTTAAAAGACATAGGGTCTAGTAAAGAAGAATTATTGGCTTCTTTGCAAACTGAGGAGGAATCTGATTGGAAGCTGGCGGTTCGATTCTTTGGGAATTTTACCGTTGTATCCTCGGTATTTGTAGCCATTTATGTTTTTACTCATATCATGCTTGCAAAACCTAGTGTAATTCAGGGGCTTGAGTTTCCGGGCCTGGACCTGCCGGACTCAATTGGGGAAGTTGTGGTTTGTGGGGTTTTGGTACTTCAAGGACAGCGCGTTTTAAATATTCTAGCGCGCTTCATGCAGGCCAGGCAGCAAAGAGGTAGAATTTTCCCTTTTTTCAATCATAACCTGTGCTAAACAGTGAGTCCTTTCAAAATTTTCATTTGATTATCTGGCAATATTATCGTGATGTTAAGGAAGTGACATGTAATATGTACAGGCAGTGATCACGGGATCAAAGCACAAGGGGATGGATGGTTATTAACTGTTGCCTTGATCGAGGGAGCCAACCTAGCAGCAGTGGATTCGACCGGTTATTCTGATCCATATGTGGTGTTTACCTGCAATGGAAAAACAAAAACGAGTTCAATTAAGTTTCAAACTTTAGAACCTCAGTGGAATGGTAAGGCCCTTTTTTTTTTTTTTTTTTTTTTTTTTTTTTTTTTTTTTTTTTTTTTTTCCCATACTTCTTCTGTGTCAAGATTGCACTAGCTCAAGCACCTCTGCATCTTTTGAATTGTTTTTTTTTTTTTCCGGCATGCGAGACCTGCTGAGTTGATGGCCTTTATAACTAAGACTCCAAGATTATGACATTTTTAGCTTATAAGTTATGACATATAATGATATAATTAAAAAATTTATTGTATGGACATTATATTTTGATTGTCCTGAATTAAACTGACCAGAAAAGTTAACCAAGACGTTTAGAAATGATAATTTTGAATTTATGATGTCAGTCTGTTGGTCTAGCTTGACACATCACTTCACAGTATGCAATAGATTTTGATGTAATGCATTAGAAATTTGATGAGTGAAGGCAAAAGCAATAGTTGCAAAAAATGTATTCATCATATCACTGTAGTAAGAGAGCAAATACTGGTGCCTGACTTTGAATATAAATGTGGTGGATGGAGGAGAACCTTTGTAAATTGTTGGATTTATGTTGCCTTGTACTATCTAACTCATTTCATTTTAATTTTTGCAGAAATTTTTGAATTTGATGCCATGGATGATCCTCCATCAGTTATGGACATAGAGATTTACGATTTTGACGGACCTTTTGATGAAGTTACCTCCCTTGGTCGTGCTGAAGTCAACTTCCTGAAGTCTAATTTATCTGAGCTGGCTGACATATGGATTCCCCTTCAAGGAAAGTTAGCTCAGGCTTGTCAATCTAAGTTGCACTTGAGAATCTTTCTAAACAACTCAAGAGGTACTCATGAAGTTGTCAAAGATTACCTTAACAAAATGGAGAAAGAGGTCGGAAAGAAGGTAAGTACCTTTTCCCTTTCATTCCTTTGTGATATAATTGGAGCATTTGCTTATTGATTTTTATTTCTATTTTTGGGCAATTGAATGTGTAGATAACTGTGAGGTCGCCGCAGACAAATTCAGAATTCCAGAAGATTTTCGGTCTGCCACCAGAGGAGTTTCTAATCAACGATTTCACTTGTCACTTGAAGCGCAAAATGCTTACACAGGTACTTGTTCTCTTTCTGAGTACGCTCTGCTTGTCTGGTCTTCGTGCTCTGGACCATGATAAGAAAGTGTAAATTATACAATTTCTTCATTCATTTTGTTGACATTTACTTTTATTTCGTTTGCTGGTCACTTTTGTATCTTGAGGGGACTAGCCAGCTAACCCGCAATGCCATTTTGTTTAGTTTACATCGATGGCAATTTCGAATGTTCCTTTAGTTGCTTTTTTGTATATATTGTCTTTATTTGGTTATTAGTTAAATAGCGGTACAATGTAAGTGAAACAGTAAATGGTTACTAATTGTTGCGTCCGTGATTCCTTACTCCAAATTCCTCCTAACCTATCTAGAGCCACACAGTTTTCTTTGGTTTATGGATGTTCATCAATTGCAATGCAATAAAGAATTATTATTTTTGAAATTTCAGGGTCGCCTCTTTCTATCTCCTAGAATAGTAGGGTTTTATTCGAACCTATTTGGGCACAGAACAAAGTTCTTCTTACTCTGGGACGATATTGAAGACATCCAATTGATCCCTGCGACCTTGTCTTCGATGGGCAGCCCATCACTTTTAATTATTCTTCGGAAAGGCAGAGGCATGGATGCGAAGCATGGGGCAAAGGCGATAGACCATGAAGGGAGACTTAAATTCCATTTCCAGTCTTTTGTATCATACACTGTGGCCCACAGGTAAAAAACAATTGCTGAGACAATTAAAATGGAAGTTATGCAGTGAATTAAACTCACTCTATCTAATTCTTTTTTCACCGTGGAAGATCAAATCCCTTAAGCCTGGTGTCATACTTTTTCCTTTCATAATTTATTTCCTGCTCCAAGTGTTAGATGCTCTGTTCAACTTGGCTTTTAATTTCAATAGGGTAGCTGGCATTAAGGTTGTCATAGGATCGGGATTTCTGCCTGAACAACAATTGCATTGCAATCAGCCACACAACCCCTGATTCCAGCAATATGGTCAAATGTTCGTTAGAAAAACCAAACACTCAGTTGAACACATGAAAAAGCAAGTTCGTCATTTCACTTGAAATATTACTCATGTGCGACCACGTGACTGACTATTGTATAGCCAAATTGACGAAACTGGATGTTGTGCTTTGGATTGATTAGAACTCTTTGTTAGGTGGTAAATTTTAACATTCTAAGGTTCATATTGTGAATTGTGATTCGGAAAAAAAGTTCTGGTGGTTCTAGCACTTTCTGTGCTTTACTAATAGATTAATAGTATGCTATCCTTAAGACTTGATTATAAATGGATATTAGATAGTGCTATACACAGTAAAAACTGAAATTTATGCGTGTACCCTACACATCCTCTTATATTCTCCTTTTCTTCTACCTATAAAATCTTTACACACTATTAAAAAAAAAAAAAACAACAAACTACTATGTTACTTGGTGATTTAGCCTGATACTTTATGAAATAATCATTCAAGTTTAATTTTCAGATGGTTGAATCATGGAATGGTCAAAGATGGATCGCTTAATTAGATATGTTAATTAAAACTGATTTTACAAGGTGCATGGTTACTAAAAATTTTACAATAATGGTTTGCAGGACAATAATGGCTTTGTGGAAGGCAAGGTCCTTGAGTCCCGAACAGAAAGTACAATTGGTTGAAGAAGAATCCGAAACCAAATCCCTCCATACTGAAGATAGCGGATCCTTCTTGGGCATAACAGATGCCCAAATGTCAGAGGTTTTTTCATCTACCATTCCTCTCAACGTAAGTTCATCACTCTGTGCACAAACTACAAATAAAATGTGTACTGGTTCTTTCAAATCGTTTTTTTTTTTGTGGCATGAATTGAAGGTTCACTGAGATCATGTAAACCGATTATTTTGTTTCTTCTTTAGATGAACTCACTGATGGAGGTGTTTGAGGGAGGTTCTTTGGAGCAAAGAGTAATGGAGAAAGTTGGTTGCATCGACTACTCTGTTACACCGTGGGAATCAGTTAAATCTGAGGTATTCCAAAGGCAAGTTCACTACAAATTTAACAAACATTTGTCTCCGTCTGGTGGGGAAGTGACAACAACCCAGCAAAAGTCGCTGCTACCTGACAATAGGAATGGTTGGGTTATCGAAGAGGTTATGGCACTCCAAGGAGTCCTACTCGGCGACTATTTTAACGTAAGAATTTCTTCTGCGAACCTTTATTGTGGGTTTTTTGTTTTATCGGTTGAAACTTTAGAATTTACTTGTCCGCTTCTACGTTCACTAGAATATCCTGCATATTACTATAACCTTGAAAACTAAATATGGGTGATAGTCTCTTTTGATGCTTAAAAACTCAGATTCAACTTTCCATTCTCCTCTCCTTCCTTCCAACTTTTCATCTTGTAGTCCTCTCTCTATCTGTAGCTTTTATTATCACATAACATTTATTGTAAATTAGCCCAAATGGCTTGCGCTAAATTTCCAAATGTTTGGGTGCTTGATATGTGATATTTTGGATAATTTAATTACACATAATTACGGCTTCTTTGTTCTTGGTTTCTTATCTAATCACGCCTCTCATTATTGCTGGCAGCTTCAATTGAGGTATCAAATAGAGGATCTCTCGCCTAAAACGAAGGCATGCAATGTCCAAGTATGGCTAGGAATTGCATGGCTAAAGAGCATGAAACATCAGAAGAGGATCACGAAGAATGTGATGTCTAATTGTTCTGTCCGTCTCAAGCAGATGTTCAGTCAAGCCGAAAAGGAACTCTTGCCGGTTAAGTAGGAGGACCCTAAGCGGCTTTCTAGCTGACAGCTGTAAATATTCTGCTCACCCGGGAACAGCATCTTTTACCATCAAAATTCAAGTCTCACAGAAGCTGATTCTCACTTTCAAATCTTTCTTTTCCAGTAAAAAGGAAACGAATAAGATAAAAAAGGTCACATTCTACGGACTAAGAATGAAGAACAGGTTGATGAATCTGTGTCAGCTGAAACATCATCATCATCGATAGTGGTTTCTACTCCCATGTTTGTAAAATGTTCATACAGATCTCTAGCCAATACAGAGTGGTGAAAGCTTGATAGTAAAGGAAAATAAAAGCCCAACATCATAGGCTATTTCTTCTGACATTCCATGTGGGAGATTAAGCCGTATTGCTTGTGAACGGCAGATTTGAGCTGGTCGTATTTCTGACAGTTTGGTTGTGTTGTCTACACGAATTGGGAAAAAAAAAATAAAGGAAAAACTCACCGAAACATAGGTACACCGCAAGCGGTGGCTGTGGAATGCCGACTGGTAGAGATTTGTGATGTGGTCCGATCGCTGCATTGCAATGGTGGGTCGCCCCGCACAGGCGTAGGATGGTGAAAACAAGTGACGGCGGTTATTCTTCTTTTGTACAGCAAAAACCCATTTCTGTCTGACTAGTAAGAGAGCATGACGCAAATAAAGACGGTCTGAACTGGTGTTTGTTATTCCTCTTGCTCCTTGTATTACTTGTACTCTTCTTTGACAATTGTGTGAAATGAAAATATTGCAAATAAATTTTTTTAGTTCGCGTAATGTGTAACCGCATGATGGCTGTCTAATCCTCTGCGAACTGTTCTTTTCCTGTAAGTGTCGGTCGAGTGCGAAATGCTTATATGAAAGTGCGTAACTTTTAGCTGAAAGATCGTAAATGTCACCATTCGATCTTCTTACGGTAACAAAGGAAACTGCAGTATACGAAAAAGCTTGACAATAAAGAGTTGGGTTTTTACAGTTACAGTCCATACACTTGCAGCTGGTAGTACTCTGTCGTCTGTCGAGAGCAAAAGCTTAAAGTTCAGGTCTGTAAACAAATAGGCCCAGCCCATAAAATGAAATGGGCCAAATCTTACATACATCCTGGCCCGAAAATAGGCCCGACCCGATCCATTGCGGGTACTAATCACTGGAGACATGATCAGTATTTCATTACTTGTTTGTCAATGGCCCCTGCCAATCTGCGAAGCTGTTTCTGAATCCGAACCAAAATTTATCACGCATTGTACAAAAAGATAGCATATTGTAGCTTCTAGAAACCGACCCAAAATCGTCTGCGCGGGGTGGATTTTGGTCTGATTACTACTACCTTATGATTCGGTTTCAATTTGGATCCGACCCGAATCCAATACCCAGATTGACAGGGACAAAAATGCTTATGCAGGACCAGGTCCTATACAGACAAAGTAGTTAGGAAGTAGTTACATTTTTCACGAGCTGAATAACAGAAAGAAGTGAGCATGTGGTTTGTAAGCAAAAAGAGACAGTAGCCAAAGATAAAAAGTGTTGAACTTTTCCTAGTGCTTTTTTCATATGTTTCTTGGGGTTCATTTAATAGGGCTTTGGAAAGGCTCTGTTGATGAGAGGTGAGGAGGGGTTACCTCCTACTTGATTTGAGTTGGCTAAGAGTACATTTTTAGATAGAAAGAGAGAAAGAGAGAAAAAAAAAAAAAAAACAAAAAAAAAAAAACAAAACAAACAAAAACAAAAACAAACAGCATAAGTGGAAGGTAACTTATTTTAGGAGGACTATATTTAGAGATTTAAAGGGTTCCTATTGATAGAAACTTTTCTTTTAATAGAGAAAGAGGATGGAGAGGAACTCATGAATATTTCTCTTCTTCTCTAGGTCTTGGCTCAAACTGGGACTTGGATTACTTTCCTTCGATATCAAGGTAATTTACTCGATTAATTATTATCTTTTTTTCTTCTCTTAACTAGCTATTCTAATCCTTGCTGAGAATTAAATTTAGTGGCATTTGGTCACTTTGTGGATTCTTGTGTTTGGAGAGTTTTCGCTTCAATTGACAATAAATTCAATGCCTGGGCTTTTCTCTCATGAATTGCTTAGTAAGTAGGAGAATTCGACTGCAGCTGCTACAAAGCTCACAACCTTGATCATGCTACAAGAAGCATGAATCAAAACATATCTTGATCTCTTTTAGTGTCTTCATCCAATGCCATGTAGAACAACTACACATTACCTTTGGGTTAGCTTAACTAGATAGTTTACCCCACACACCCTGTTCCCTCCCTGTTTTTGCAGAAATTTGAACAATGGAGAGTGAAACGAGACCCTCAGCAATAGAAATCCCAAGGAAGGAGGAAACACAGCCCATCTTACAAAAACTGCCGAGTCAAAAGGCCAACTGCTTGTGCTCGCCGACTACGCACTCGGGCTCGTTCCGATGCCGGCTCCACCGGAACACCTTCCGCCGCAGAGGCAGCTCAGTCGGGTCGGGACTCTCCGACCTAGCTGATAAGACCACTTCATCAGCAAACGAAAACCTTACCAAGGCGTAGTAATACAATTTCAATCGCATCCTCATCATATGAAAAGAACATCATCCATCCCCAATATATATATACATACATAAAATGGCAGTTGATGTATTTGTGCCAAGTCTCCATGGTATTTATTTGCTATAATTTATGATTTGTTTTTCTTAGTATGTAGTTTCGCTGAATGCGTGCATATGAAAAGAGGTAGAAGTTTTATTGTGGCGTTTCCGTTAAAGGAAATAGATGTCTCCGAGCAGTAATGTTAATAAGTGAATGAAGATAATAATTCTGGAACATCCAGAATTTACAGAACTGAATATAATCTCGATCAGAGACTATTTCTCTTTAGACTAAATTTATATTAAAAAGAAAAAACTACATAACACGCCACATCTTTAGCCGCACACTAAGAGGGCATTCACATATAGCATAGCTCTATTATTATTTACACACTCAAGAGGAGAAAGAGAAAGAGAAAGAGAAAAAGAAAAAGAAAAGGAGAGAGTGATTTTAGAACCAGGGGAAGTAAGGGGGAGGTGGGGAAGAAGAGGAGGAGGAGGAGTCATCGGAGGAGGAGGAGGGGAGGAGGAGGGAGCGGCAGAGGGGACAGGTGGCGTGGCGGTAGTCGAGCCACGTCTCCAGGCAGGACTTGTGGAAGAGGTGGCCGCAGGGGAGGCGGTTCACCACCGAGTCCGGTTCGAACCGGGACAGGCACACGCGGCAGTCCGGGTGGCGACGCCCGAATGCGGAGCCGAACCGGAGTGGCTTGAACCGGCGCCGGAATAGCTCCGTCAGGGTCGGCTCCGGCGACGACCACCGCCCCCCGGCGCCGAAAGCGGCGGCGATCTCCTCCTCCGGCGGAGGCGGAGCGTCGAAGGGGCGGAGGCGGAGGAAGCGGAGGAGGAAGCGGAGGAGGGAGCGGAGGATCTGCTTCAGGATGGACACCGAGAGCGCGGTGTGGACGAGGACGAGGGTCAGCACCCCCTCCGAGGGCGTGGGGAGGCTCGACAGCCCCATCTCAGCCGTCGGATCCCTCCGCCGACGGTCCCGATGCTTCGATCAACGACCGATCGCTCTCCCAATCTCCACGATCCGATCTCACCTGCGATCCCCCACCCTAAAAAAGGTAACCATAAATCAGATCAAATTCTCCGATTTATTCATCAAATAAACGCTAAAAAACACACACACACACACACACACAGACAGATCAAAACCCTAACAAAACATTGCGCAGAAACAAAAATTCGGCACAAAACCATCGGATCGAGCGAAATTAAACCGAAAATAAAAGAGGTAATTACTCGAATTGCGATCGATTTCGCCTCCTTGTTGGGGATTAAATCTTTGGATTCTCACAAGATAATATCGATCGAAGTGGAGGGAGCGACGAAGCGAGATGGGAGTTGCGGGAGTGAGGTTACCGCACCAACCTTTATATAGCGCTTCGATGTGGGGTGAACGAGTGTTTTTACCGCTGTTATTCTCACCCGCTGTTAATTAATACGACTACTAAGTACTAACCTCCATTTATTAACTATAACTAAGTTAATTACGAGTAACGACTATAAGATAATTATGTAGATTCTTTCTCTCATTAGAGCTAATTACGTAGTGGGGGAGCAATTATACGCTGTATTAGTGTTGTTGTGTAGCACATGAGTGTTCTTAATTAATTAATTATGATCCATGCACGGGTAATCACTATCTTACACCCTTGATTAAAAAATTAATTTAATTTTTTTTAAAAAAATTAGTAAAAAAATAAATTAATACTAACTTAGGAATCCGCATGATGCGCGTGTAGTGAGGAAAAAGAATAATGATTAATCGTGTAAGCATATAAAATAGAATAAAATTAAAAAATTAAAATTCGTTTTATTTTTCTCTAAAATTGATATAAAATTAAACTAAAATTAATACCAAATTTAAAAACCGCAAGCACGAATACAACGACTTATGATGGCTATCGAAAGTGTTGTTGTTAGAATTGATAGTGTCAGAATCAGGATTGAGATCGGGTCGGAATTATTGAGGAGAGGGTATGAGTAATAAAAGGAAGGGTATCTCGAGTGATCTCGAAAAAAAAAAAAAAAAAAAATCTGCTTGTGGGGGGAGCGAATGTGGGCAATATAGTATTTGCGTAAGTAATAAGTAGGCTGAGAAAAAGAAAGAGACATATGTTATATAGAGGGATGGAATTAAAAGACATGGAAAGAGAAAGGATTTAAAAAAAAGAAAAATTAAATATTGTACAGGTGGGAGGGGTGTGAGAAAGAGACGCTGAGAGAGTTGAGGAAAGAAAGTGTTTCAAAAAAGAGAACTAAAAAATAATAAATTTTACTGTTTTCAAATTAAAAAAATAGAGTTACCATATAAAAGAATAGATGGAACACAAGGGATATGTAAATTATTAGATAATTATTAATTTATTTATAAATATTATAAATACTTATCGAAATTCATGCACGATGATAAAAATTTTGAATCTTAACGTCTCTTAATACGGACACCAAAATTATTTCGAATTCTATGCTTTTAATTCTGACTTTGTTGTCTAATTAATTTGCTCTGAAATTAGGTAGGATAAATGACGACAGGAATCCGACTTAGAAATCACAACGTATTATATTTTTTATATACTACTACTACGACTAATTAGGGTCTTATAAATTTTAATTAGATTTATACTGAGCTTCTACATATTAAGAATTTATACCTAATAGATGTTTCTGGAGTCCATATTAGATTACTTAATATCTCTATTAAATTAAATAATCAATAATATAATATAAAGAAAAAAAATGAAATTCAACACTATTTACAACAGTATCAAGCAATTGCTGCCATCAACTTTTTCAAGTCCATAAGTTAATCCACCTATGCACTAATAATGAGAAGAATAAATTTTGGTACAAGTAAAAATAGAGAGTTTTTTTTTTTTTTTTTTTTTACTTTGGAGATATGTTTT
Organism: Tillandsia fasciculata; assembly: GCA_029168755.2. Lineage (NCBI taxonomy): Eukaryota > Viridiplantae > Streptophyta > Magnoliopsida > Poales > Bromeliaceae > Tillandsia > Tillandsia fasciculata. Next base: position 28,343,984 of record CM054935.1, read on the forward strand.
TTTATTCTGCATTTACATGTTTCAAAAATTGACAATTATCTTTTCATCGCACACGTTATTGCATTAAAATCTTTGATTCTTGTAGAATTCTTATTCGTCCTTATTCAATTTCTTTGAAACAAGTCCATAACTTACTCCACCTACACGCTAACGAGAAGGATAAATTCTGGGAGAAATAAACCTGAGATTTTTTCTATCTTAGAGACATGCTTTGTTGCTTTGCATTTACGTGTCTCAAAAATGCACAAGGGGGATGCTAGGTGAACACCCCATAAGGGGTGTATATTCTACACCCCCATTTTATTCTGGAGTGAAGTTTTTTTTACTGATCATTTCGATGTGACCAGTAAAATTCATTCCACCTCAAAATAAAGTGGGATGTAAGATATACATTCTTATAGGGTGTACACACATATTTACCCAATGCACAATTGTCTTTTATCATACGTGTTATTCCATTAAAATCTTTTGTACCATTGTGTGAATTGTTGCGATTAGTCGCGATTTGTTGCGATCAGTCGCAATCACAATTACTTGTTTGAGTTTTCAGAGTCAATGTTAATGTATCATTCCATTTACCGTTTACGGGTAAGTTGTACTTTTGTAGCTTGGTTCAGAAACACAAAAATTGACTGATATCTACTGTGATTTTTTTTTTTTTTTTTTTTTTTTTTTTTTTTTTTTTTTCTATCAAACTCGGATCAATCTCTTCTTATCCTACCTCGTTACATTATAAAATTAATCTCTGAAAATTTAATTTTAAAGGCTTCTGATAGAATATCATCTTGCTATATATCTTGTTCACTTTTTAAAAAATCTTAATTAGACTTAAGTTTAAAATATCTAATATTAATTATCATACTTATTCTTTTGTATTTTATATTTCAAATCATCAAACTAATTAGCTTCTACCCTTCAACTATAGAAACCAAAATAAAAATATTATTACTGTTTTGAGAAATTACTCTACTCAAATAACATTATTTGAGAGTGTTATTACGAAGATTCCATCCACGCCAATATAGTACCACTAAATTCCATATATTATAACTATTAAGAGAATGATAATGTAGCACTTGCATATGCAAAAAGAAACATACTAAGATTGGCATTTATGTTCATGAATTGTATAAAACACTTTTAATTTTCTTGGATGGTGCCCAGCAATATTTAGAATTTTAGAATTTATTCAGTATATTTTTTTTTTCTGTACAATTTTATTCTTTGAAAGATCTGGGCATTCATAATTATTTATCTTATTTTTAAAAAATAAATTAAATGTTAAATATGTAATTCCATCCGACGACACTTTTAATTAACTTTCAATCACAAATATAAATTCTCATACTGAATATAATATTATCTCGCATAACTTATTTTGATGTTCAATTAGTATATTAGGGGACAGATGTTGTTGGATATAACCTGTGTGATTTATTCAAGTCGATTTTTAAAAATACATTCTATTTAATCAGTTATAATGTATTTATTTAGATAGATTCTTGATGCAGACACGTGGTTAAAATATACTTGCATTATATATAGAGAGAGAGAATAGCTTATATATTTTTAAAAGTACAAGTTTATTCATACTTGTGAAATTTTCATCATTAGATTTATATTAGAATTCGTGTTATTGTAAAAACAGTTAAGAAGAGAGAAAGAAAGTACAATTATGCAAATTTTAATATAAATTTAATGGTGAAAAATTCATAAGCATAAATAAATTTATGCTTTTAAAAACATATAACCTCTACTTCTCTCTCTCTCTCCTCTCTCTCTCTCTCTCTCTCTCTATATATATATATATATGACATACGAAAATTCTGATCTAATCCTAATATAAAATTTATTATGACGGCTCCATCTTCAGAAATAAGAGATAAGGGATAATAGATTAATAGACATAAAATATTTCACTCTTTTGTACATTGCGTGCGAAAAAGAATCACAAGAAAAAATCGTCATGTACAATCAATTCTGAAAATTGAAAATCATGAGTACGATCTAAAACTTTTATTTGGTTTAACATCAAAAACTAAGAATAGTTAAATAGCATCTATTAAAAGAGGATGAATATCAAATGAAAGCTCTTTTTGCTTGTCGTGTTGAAGTATTCATTAATTGTGATCATCTACGACTTTGGAAATTGTAACAAAGCCAAAGAAAAATGAACTGCATTACTGATGATTGCAGAACATATTATTGAGTATGTTGGCAAACATCTTTTTCACTGTGAGTGAAACTTTTAATACTCTCCCATAATTTGGTGCAGAGAATATCAACCATTTCCTGCACGAAATAGAGCAAAAGACAAAACCACGTAAAAATAGAATAAGAAACATAATAATAATAATAATAATAATAATAATAATAATATAAACGAACAGAGCTGTGCAGTTCACATTAACTCACTTATTTTCTCAATCAGTGAATCAAATAATATAAGATGTACACATCTATATAAAAAATATATATATATATATACATATATAATATTAGAAAAAAATAATTATTTATTATCATCATATCCTTTAACCATATTTTTTCTGAGTCCACCTCATCTAACACTATTAATATGTGGAACAAAAATATGTAGAAATATACTAAACTAATAATGCTAATATACAGTAAAATAATAAAAAATATATATTATAATCGATTTATTATAATATCCGAAACTAGAAATTATATTAAAAAATAAATAAAATATTTTATTATAGCATTTATTTTAATTATACGAAACGTACTATAATAAAATTAAATTATAAAAATATATTTTTGTGACATCTATTGTTCTATCTATATTTTATTTATATCCAAAATTAGATTATATAAATATATTTTTTAAATACATTATAATAATATATCGCTCTACATCCTAACGATTACATATATAATAAGTTTCGATATTTTTATGAACTATATTTTATTCAAATATTTTTAAATAGTAATATTTTTACAACTCCAAGCAAGGCCTTTAGAGATTGAGGGTATTTATAAAATGTTATGTCACACAAGGACTTTTCATTTTCCAAACATATGGTACCCATTGATCACTTTGCTTATTGAAATTGACCCTATCCATTAAGAAGGCGACGTGCACTTCTTACAGCTACACTGATCAGATGACAAGTGTCAAACTGAAACGTAATCTTTCGTTTTCTTGTTATGTTTTATTCGACATTGTGAGAAAATAACAATATTTATTTATAATGAAAAATTATAATATAAAATTATTTTGTTTGGTTTTTATAGTGCAATCAGTTAATGCTATCCATATATTTTCTACCATTCCCTCAAAAAAATAAAATATAAATATTTTTACTTATATATTTAACATATTATGTTTGTTTGTTATAGACACGATATATTTTTACTAAATTTCCAAAATAGCACTCTATTGTTGAAATACAAAATTTGCCAGAGTCATAGGGAAAAATTAATTAATGCAGGAACTCATCTTAAAACGTTTCTTTAGGTGCTTAGAGTGACATGTGGACAATATCACATGGCACCACCAATTAATTTGTAAGGACAATTATTTGTCCACGTGGCACCCACCAATTTAATGCTTAAAAGGCTATTATTTTGTTTTGTTCCCCTCAACGACTCACGAGCTCTTCTATTAATTCCCCTATCTCTATTATTTTCACCTTCCTGCTACTAAAATGTAAAAAAAAAAAAAAAAAAAAAAAAAAACTATATAAAATATTTTCTAATTTATATTTCGACCACTTTTAACTGGAATTGGCTAAAACTTTAATTTATGAAGGAAACGAATAGAATATGTGAACAAAAACATGATTCATCTAGAAGGTTCTACAAATATCTCACAAAAGAGAGCTCGAATATTGTAGACGGAGGAGAGGACGAAGCAGCGACAATTTGTCCGCACGTGCTTGCTGCGTGCCCACCTCGCACGTGCGCTGTCGTTTGCGGAGCCCGTGGGCTGCAAATGGGCCTATCAGGATCAGACTTTGGGCCGGATCCGGCCCATTATTACCTTGCCTATGGATGTGAATCTCTAGTGTTTAGTGTTTGGTTCCTCGGAAAATCACGAAAACTGTTTTCCTCATTTAAAAAAAAAAACAAATTCCAAGAAGCAAAATAGAGATTTGTTGTAAAATCCGAAAAAATGCATCTTATACACTGTTGGTAGATCATAAATAACAGGCTTTTCAAAGATCATAATGGATTAGGAATTAATAACCTAAGGAAAAAGAGTTACTTTTAAGGCATGTTTGTTCGGAAAAAGTGGATCATTTTTTATAAATAATAATAATAATAATATAATAATATAAAATATATTTAAATATATTTAATTATCAAATTATTTATTTATTTATTTATTTTATATATTTAAATATAATAAAATTTTAGTTTTTTAAATTATATTTTTTAATTGTATAAAAATATAATTATATTGTTTTTTATTTAATATATCATAATTTATTATATATTAAGTTATTTATTATTTATATATAAAGTATAGTTTCTACATCATTTACTTCCTACTAAACAAACAACATAACTAAAAAGATTTTATTTCTATAACTACAGAAAGAAAACTGCGGAAGAGAAGTAATTTTAACCTAAACTCCACTTCAATCCAAAATCCGTTTCAACTCAAAGTTCACTTTTGGTTGAACAAACGTGCCCTCGCCCTTAAGTACACAAGAACAACCATATTTCTGAAGATCTTCCTGGAATTCAGAGGTCAGGAGAAATAAATCGAAAGAATAGCTTTAACAGGGATTTTTTTTTTAAAAAAAGAGGGGAGCTCCAATTACAATTTTTTTTTCTACTACAACTGGAATACAGAATAATTTACAACTCTCTAGTTCTCCAGTAACACAAGCATTTATTGTTTGACATGTAAATAAAAGAGTAGCCTCTCAGATACAGCAAATGGGATTTTTTTTATTTTTTTTTTACATTTTTACATGAAGAAAAATCTATAACTATAAACAACTTACCTGAGAAACTAACCTGGAAGTAGCAGTGCTCAACAGTCACAACTCGGCAACTGGTACTTTATGAGGGCAGCATGAGGAAGAAAACAAAAGGAAAAGAAAAGGCGGAAGAGTCGGCAAAGTGATGCAAGAAATTATGCAGCAACTGCTAAGAGTGATATGCATATTCTTTTTCCACAAAAATAGCAGATGTCTGTTTCGTCCACTGTACAGAAGAAAAAGAACGAACAGCATCCGAAAAAAGTTGGTGACTTGTAAACTTTTTTTTCCTTTTTCTTTTCCACTTCATGGATGCATCCTAATTCCAATTTTTGAGAGATAATATACCGAGTTAAGTCACCCAAACATAATAATTTAATAGAGGTTAACCTTAACCTAAAGGATAATAGAAGGCAGAGGTCTCAATAGCTTCTTGTTTGGCAGAGTGGATCGTAATCATAGGCTTCGCCTGCCTTGACAAACCGACCCTTCACCCGCTTTCTCACATCCGCCCGAGCCTTGCGGGACGCATACCTAATCTTCTTCTCAAACCTGTTCAGAAGAAAATAAATGAGGATTGTTTTCCATTGGATTTCACAGGCCCATTTCAATCTTATTTTACAATCAGTAATATCACCTCTATAAATGTGTATACAAATTAAAAATGAATATGTCCATTATAATAGTAAGTGTCTGTTCCGCATTCATATCGGCGGCGAAAAGCGTGGGCAAGTTAAGATTTTGCCACAGTTAGATCATATGACACGTTTTCATATGATTAGTAATATTGCAATTGTAATTTCAATTGCATCTGAACGTTTGGAAGCATTTAAAAAGGGAAGTTCACTGTTGGTTTCCATATTTATTGTGAAGAGAAGGCTTTTAGAGAGAATCAGCAACCAATGGACAAGAGTCTTTAGAGATTGCTGTCCCAGTAGGGTGTTTCAAGCATAAAGGATATGTGTGCAGCAATAGCATTTTATTTTTAAAAACAATAAAATATAGATATGCTAGAATATATGGATAGTCCTGTACTATTCCTGATATTGCAACTTAGTTCCTGAACTTTCTCACATTCTGCATATCAGTCCCTGGCAGGTAAACAAAGTATGATAACATGCGGCCTTTTTCCTATAAAATGACCTTTCTTCCATGCTTTGGGTATTACTTGGACAAGCAAGTCATTTTACAGACGGGTAAAATAGTCGCTTTATAGGAAAGAGTTGAGACATTTATACGGTCAGAGATGGAATTGCAATATATGAGAAAGTTCAAATGAAAACTTCAGGAACTAACTCATTATATTGGGACCGTTAATTCAAATCAATTTCTAACATTGTTGAGATTCTATGCATGAGGCTACAATCTGAAATGCATATCTGTAGTGAGACAGTGAGGTATACACTTACTTCCTTGTCTTCTTCTTTTCCTTGTAGCGCGTAATAGCGGTGTCCCTGCTGGTTCCAGGGAATGAAGAGTTCTCTGGACCAGTAGGGTACCAGGGCGGCTCCCCCATAAAAAGCATCGATGACATCCCACAGTCTTGGTAGTCTCCAGCACTGCTCTCACCAGTCAAATTTGAAAACGAAACGGACAGGTTCGATCGAGCCTGCCTAGCTGGAATGCACAAGCTGGAATCGACTTTTCCACCAGGATTTGACATCACGGAATCAGCAGATACCGCGTTGCTACATGCTGCTTGTGTAGGCTTACCCTGCCCAGAAGAAGATGCCAAGAGAAACCATAAGGATTTTGACGCTTTGATCATATACATACAATAGGCAGGGGGTTTACATACGCATCCCTGCAAAATCATCCCTTCACAGATATACCCTATATAACATCCGAATTTTCATGCATACCTCTCAGCAGTGCAGCTTTGAAAAACTGATGCTTATCTTAGTTTAGGGCATCAACAAATTATTGGGGAAGGGAGGAGGTGGTTTTGGTCTAGAGAAAATTTTCAGAAAGATGCGCACTTCTGTAAGCTCAAGGGCATATACGAAAAAGAGAGGTTTTTCAGAGGGTATATATGAAAGTTCAGATTATACAGGGTAAATATAGCAAAAAAAAATAATCATATCATGAACGTTCTATAACAAATAGATTCAAACTTAATGCGAAACCACCAAAGATGATTTGCAAAAGCATATGGTCATGGGCAATTGCAAGCATGTGAATTCAGAGCTTCCATGCCGAGGAAAGCTGTGCTTGTACATCAAGCATTTCTCAAGTACGAGACCAGTCTAGTTCTTATGAAAGCAAAAGCACCCTTACAGGAATATAAGCCATATCACAAACCTCTGCAGCAATTTCACAGTGATAATTGGAATTAGCTGCAGACATTTCCTTTGTTTCGAAGAAACTGTCAATTCCAGCATCATCAAAAATTTGGTCTGTTTGAGTGTGAGATACACCAAAGAGTTCTTCATAATTCTCGAATGTCATGTCGACATCATCCACAACGAAATCTTCATAAATGTTGTCTTTGCAAAATTCGAGATCCTTTGCCCCAGCACAGTTTACCTGCATATTCAGTCAAAGAGATTGACAAATAATAAATACACAGAAAAGAGCTTACAAGTACAGTAACACAACAACCACACATTTTTGTGACATGTTACATAACGAGATTCCACTAGAAAAAAGAAAATAGTACAGTTTAATTCTGCACGACTCTGTGCAAATTCTTGCACATAAGAGAATCAATGTGATTAGATAAATGGGCAGCATGAGATAAAATACATCTTATGTGCCAAATCCACAAGAAGAAAGCAAGATAAGAAGCTAGCAGCAAAAGATGGAGGATAGCTATTTACATGTGAGCAGCTTTATCATAATTATCAGATCTGTGGAAATGATATTATTCCTTAAACATGCGAAGTAGGTATGCAAAGATATACGAAAACTAGGAAGTCAAGAAGCAGTAGAAAAAAGTTCAATAAATAGGAAGGTATGTTTCCAAAGCATTCGAGGACCTTAGGAGTAGTCAAATTTACAGAAGCAGCCAGCTGATCTGGCATAAGACTCACTGCAACTCTTGAAGATGAGGCAATCCAAGGATCAATCTTGTCTACATTATTCAGATCACCAATCTTGTTCGTGCTGGCTACATCTAACCCACTATTGTTCTCAGCAGAGCCTGACATATCACTGACGCTGTTCTCATTGATTCTCATAAGCCCGAATCCCTGCTCACAATTAGGATCTTCCACAGGACGAATCTCTCGAACAAAGGACCAGATTCTAGAAAGTTCCTCTGCAGATGGACAGCCCGAATAATGGTGAATCGGGTACGTTTTATGTGCAGAAGCCGAGACAGAGCCATTGTGCCCATTCCGATCACAGCTCGGGCAAAGCAAAACGTTCTCTACAATGCATCTGACTGAAGCAGGTTGTGTATTGCATCTATCACAGAGGAGAGTCCTTGTGTGGCGTTTAGAAAGAGCATTAGCAGAGTGGACGTTGCGGTCACAAGACAAGCATAAGCAAGCAGCGTCAGATTGGCAATAGATCATGGGCCGTTGCTCCCCACAGAAATCACAAAGAGGAGCCATGGTTCCTTCTATAATTCCAAAGTAAGATTAGAAGAATACTTAATCGGGATCCTTCAATATACTCCTGTGCATTAAATCTACAAAAAAAAAAAAAAAAAAAAAAAAAAAGAAATATCAAAAATTGGTTGAGATGAAAATTTTTGGAATCAACAATAACTATTATTATTAAAAGCGGATATAGCTTTAATAACACTTTTCAACAAGACAAAATATAAAGCAGATTACTTTTTCTATGTTCTTAGCACATGGAACAAAAAATCACTTCTTTGATTAAATCAATCAACATCTACCAAACAGTAGAACGATTTATAATCTTGACACAAAACATTTCAACTAATAGTAATTTAGCTGCAACAAGTAGAGTGTAGAATTAGATTCATTTTATATTGGCATGCATCTCTATTAGGACAGTTCTCCTAATTTGCCGTCCATGCTTAAAAAAATATCACTTGATTAAGATAGGAAGAATAAAAAAAGGGGACAAAAAATGCAACTGATGTTGTTTTACTTGTTCGAGTTGACTCCCACTAAAACTTCGACCCAAAAACAATCAATGAAAAAAATGAATAAACAAATAAATCTAATTTTTTCCAACATTCAAAGCTTCATAGCAAGCTTCTTGGGGCTAAAAAAGTGTTCGAGAAATTCGAAAACAACCACATACTTCTCGTCACACATAAACATCCATAGTCAAAAAAAAAAAAAAGAGAGAGAGAAAAGAATCAGAGCTAAAAAAACCA